>WEKY01048246.1:6801-33269 GCA_013390045.1 Picathartes gymnocephalus
TTTTTGTGAAAGACAGAGAGTAGAAGAAAGATAAAAAGAAAAGATTTGACCTTTGTATACATACATTTGTTCTGATATGAAAAGTTTGTTTTCTGCTCTGTTCAAGTTAAATATCCTTCTTTTTGAAAAAGAAAATTTAGCTGATTTTTGGTAGAACAAAACCCGAAGTATATTTTTATATGAAATATGCCATGACTGATTTAGTAGTTTTAAACTTTGTCTTCAGATTTAAATGTAAATTCCAAAAGTAACTATGGTGAAGCCACAAAATTAGAACTTTTATGACAAATGAGAAACCCTTAGAATCATTATCATCTCATAAAAATTAATGATTCAAAACCTAAGGATAAAATAATCCCAAAGTGCTTTTTGACACAGTCCATATTATAGACTTTGGCATCTAATTAAGAAATTTAAATTAATAGTTTTTTGGGGTTTTTTTCATTGGTTTTAGGTGACTGGTTTTACACTACGATTTGCAAAAAGGCTGCAAGTAAACCTCCTTGTGAAGCCTTCAACAAGAATTGAGTAAGTGCTACTTCATTATTTTATTTTTAAAGAATTTTTAAAAGGGCGGATTGGTCTATGAGAGCATCAGTAGAAATGTCTTGGAGAAGAAGGAATAAAAATATTTTCCTAAAGCTTATTCAGAGCAAATATTCCTGACCAGGACACTGCCCAAGTATTCTAACACACATTTGATTTCCCTTCAGAAGCTTACAAGACAAAATGTTCTTAAAAATAACATTCTTATAAAACCAAAATGGGGGCCTTAGGATGAACAAAAAGACAAAATGCATTTTATGTAATAAATCCAATGAGAAAGAGAATTTATGTATTCCCTGTCAGTAGATGTTTTTTATCACAAGGGTCAATGGGTTTCTAGCTGGTTTTTCCCTCTTCATTGCCCCAAATGTACATGCATAAACATGCCTTTGGCATCCTGTACATGTGAACACCACACAGGTCTTCAACCCCCTCTGTGTCTGACTGCCCATATACAGAAGATTGGACAGAAAATGATGGTTGCCCAATATGTAAAATGGCTGATATTAATTGTAGTTTTGGTTTGGTTTATTTTTTTTCACTCCAAAAGTATATTTAAAAGTACGTGTGGAAGCCAGAAATATAGTTAGAGGAGAAGAAAAGTGTTTAAGTAGAGAGTGGGCTTATGTAGAAAACTAAAAGTAACATGCTGTACTTATTTTTTCATTTCAGTCCTTTAAAAAAAGTTAAAAAACCCTATGTGTTCCCTCTTCTTTGGCTAAATGAGGTTAGTACATTTTATTTCTATTAATATTCTCTGTTTTGAAGCAAACAAAGGAACAAACAAACAAACAGACAAAAAACTACCTAGCTTTTTCAGTCTTGGTGCCCTGAAACTGGGTAATTAAACTCATGCTGTGATTTGCACCACACCAAGAATGTATTCAGCAAGTGAGGCTTTGCATATATACCTTTCACTGACATTTTTCTTGCCCTGTTTCAGTCTGCTGTTATTGGGGATGAGAAAGCAGAAATGTTCAGATCCAAAATCTCCAATCGGCTCCAGCTGCTGAGCACGCTGCAGATGGCATTAATGATCGGAGGCTCTGTGCTCTTCCTGGCGTTCATGGGGTCCTATTTCATATGCAGGTCGAAGAAATTAAAATAAGTAAGTAAGCAGTAACAGCTCAGTCCTCTGCAGTGACTTCTCCTCAGGGTTTCAAGAGTTTGGAATCATTACCTATTTCACTGTTCTTATTTTTTTATGTCCTAGAAAATTTAGTAATTGTTCTGTAGGAAATCATCCAGATAATTGGCCTAATGTTTTCAAGTTCTCTTCCCATCCTAAATCTTTCAGGATGCTCTTACCTCAGGGGAGGGCATCGGGAACTACATCAGAAGAACAACATTTTTATTTGTTTGTTGTGATTTCTTTAAAATCGGCATTTTGTCCAAGACTGTTAAACTGCTCAGAAGTGTCTTCTAGCACCTCTCTGAGACAGAGGCCACACAGCTGCAGATTGCTGTGCTCTCCCAGGACATTGCCCTGTCTGAGGTTCAGAGAACCCACTGTGAATGACTTTCTGTTGAGGCTGGTTGCTCACGTCTTTCTCCCAGTGGTGCATCACTGTCATGTTAGTCTGAGAACCTCCTGGACATACCTAGCCCACAAAGGTAAATAGGGGGCAGACTAACCAAGTGGTAGGTTAATGTGCTGATATCTGGAGAAGAAAGCACATTTTTGGAGTTATTTAAAAGAAGTGCAGACATAAACATTATGGAGAAAAGTATGCTATAAGAGGTATCCTTAAGCTGAAGACTTACCTCACCATATGCTGAATTCTGATTTTATTTCACTACAGGTGACAAAAGACTTCAGAGGCAGTCAATGTTTAATTGAAATTTCAGCCAAGCAGCTTGTTATAATTCAGAGACAAAAGGTATGATTCAAGGCACAGTCAATCCATGTGCTATGGAATTCAACATGTTTCTCCATTTTGAGAAGACCAGCTTACTAACCCAAATAAGCTGATGTTTTCAAAGGCCCATGCTTCTGACATCACTAAAAAGGCCACTGTGGAAACTACACTTTCAAAAGACTTTATTTGAAACTTGTTATACATTTTAAATTGCATTCAAGCAGACTGAGGTGCAGTTGGATTTTAGTCCACCTTCTGCCATTTATGCAACTTGCTACTCATTTTCTTCTGGATTTGCAAGAAAAATGAAAGCCACTTGCAGATGTTCCGTCTCTGAGCACAGGCTGGGTATGACAACAATTTGGAGCTCATGCGGTGCTCTAGATGCTCTCATTGCAATATTTCTCTCTGTTCCTTCAAGGAATGGAAGCTGCTGCAATAGAACTGCTCTCTGTCCTCTATTCAGGGATGTGAATTGCATTGAATGTGAAGTTTATTATGTAAAGTTACTAACTGTAATACATGAAGTTTATAAAAGACTTACTAAAATATGTGGTTTATATATTTTATATGGAGATGGCTCATATATACACCACAGTCATCCATATGTTGATGGAGCTCATCAACATTTGGCTCCACAGCTGTTTATTAATCTGAGCCATTCCCTAACTCCCAATCTGCTCCACTGCTCTTCCTGTTGCCTCCTGTGAGCTTTTGTTTCTGGCTCTTGTTTGAACACCAGCCTCTGCACTGCCCTAAGCCCACTTTGCCCAAGGCCTCCCTTGGAGAAAGATCTGATATGTCACCTGCCAGGCCAAGAGAAAATATTCCAAAATGGTTCAGAGACAGGAAAGAGCGAGATAATGATTTTGATCAAACATCAGAGGGTTCCACTTGCTATAGGAGCACATAAATGAAAACAGGTAGCTCCAATTACTTACTGATAAACCATCTGCCACAAGGAAATTTGTGCAACCATTTGTTTAATGAGGTGAATCAACCTGTAGACAGGTAGCAAACACTGACGCCTCCATAAATAGTTGACTTTTTCTTTTGATCTGAGTGCTGTATTTCATTCTGAGAGTAAATGGGGCAAATACGGAGTGTTGAGGGGTCTCTTCTTTTTCCATGAATTCATTAAATTCGGAACAAAAGCCTAAGTTCAGCATTTTCTAAGATTTTTTTTTGGGTCTTTTGTCCCCTTATTTAAGAGCTGCAAAGAAAAAGGGAAATCAAACGTGGCCAGCCTCTCATATCCTGCTGTTTGGAAACAATGCTACAATGGACTTTAAACCAGAAAGGTTCATTTTACTCATAAAGGACAATGTCTTTGGCTGGATATCTTTAGTAAGGTTTTCTTACCTTTGGAAATAAAGGGAAAATCCAACTGACTATAATGCTGGTGCTTTATTCCATTGTTCCTCGTGGACAAAGTTTTGCAGATATCAGTAGAGCTGATGAGTCACAGAAATCCCAAGACATTATTCTTGAAGGTGAGGTCTGTGAGGTGCATGGCTGCACTCTCTTTCCAGCTGCAAGCTGGAGCTGCCAGCTACCAGGGCAGCTGGTGTGACACTCGAGGGAAGGGCTGCTCTCAGCCCGTGTATTTGATTACTCATGGTGCTGGCTAGTCAATGAAAAACAACATCTTTCTCTCTTGTCCACATTGTTGCTGGTGTCATACGTGATGCTCTACTCCATATTAGTGTGGGGACAATTTGACACAACTGAAGGCATGCCTAGAGTCCTATGGACTGGTCGAAAAAGTAGGAGGACAGCCAAAGTCATTAAGCCACATCTCCTCTGGGATAAACACAGCTCTGCTGTGGTTCAAGATCTGACACCAGCTTTTTGTAATAAAATGTCTTTTATGTGAGGATCTAACATGAAAGGGATAACAGCAGTGCTCCTGTAGTTTTTGAAACTATAATATTTCATCTTCATTTTATTTGACTTCAAGTACATTGTCAGTAAGTTAGTGTTTGCTTTACTAGTGTTGTTTAGTGCTGTGTGGTGCTCCAGCAGCAGTGATTCAGCAAGACAGGCCGTGATTTTAAATGTCTCAGGGCCAAATTTCATATGGACAGAACTATATGTTTGTCCATATGCATAATCTCATTGATCTCAATGCAGGTTTGGGCTTTTAAACTATGTCCAGCACCTAGATTGCACTTGAACTGTAATTTGTAGTTACTTTATCAAAGCATCAGTTACAGTTATTGTTAAGTCATGATACTTAGGCTAATGTTAAGTATTTACATTTGTTCAAACAGTGCAGGGTAAACTTTCATTAGAAACATTAATGAAAATACAAATAAATCTCAAATATTTTTTTCTGATATCCTTATGTTTAATTGTAAATAAACCCTTCTGTGTTGAATAATGAAGTTCTTTTGCCTCTTTTCTTGGTATTTTGGATATGTTTTCTTTTTCTAGAAACTGGTTTTATAAATTGATGAATAAATGAGCCTATGGCTAACCTTGTTAAATCATTTTAATCTGGCGTACTGCAGCTTCCTAGAAGGGCACGTTGCTGTGTGATACATTAGAAATACCAGTGACATACAACATTCACTGTCTCTGTTGGTCAGAGCACAGTGCTAATAACACCAACATTGTGAATTTGATCCCCGTGCAGGCAATTCCATGTTCCTTGCGGGTCTCTTCCACCTCAGAATATTCTGATTCTGTGCTTTATGTTCTGGATCACTAAAGGAGAAGGCTTTGTGGAACAAGGTGAGCACTAGCACGTTGAAACTGAAGCAATTCTAAAACAAACCCAGGAAGCCAAGCTCAGAGAGAGGCCTGTGTTCAAATCCCTTGAGCTGGACGTGTTGGCAGGATGGTGTTAGCACACTCAGCTGCACATTACAACACCGTTTCCAGGCTCTGCTGGCCCAGCAGGTTGGGTGGGAGGCAAGACTGGCTGTGCTCAGCCTCACGTTCCCCACCCACCCCAGGCCCTTATGTGTGAAAATTGCTGGTGAAAGTCAGATCTGACCAAAGATCTAACAGCCCACACACTTACACCCCAGAGTAGGTGTGCCAGCCCTTGATCTCCAACTGTAATTGTGCATTCAAAGCCTGTGTTAAAACCTGTTCTTCCCACCTAGCCTCCCACTGTTTGTTAAGGTAATATAAACATGCAACTATACCCTGAAAAAGAAAGGAAATGAATACATTCTATGTTCTTTTAACTGTGAGAGTAGGGAAGGACTTGTTTTATTCACGGGTATACACATCAGCATAATTAAAAAAAGAAAAACAACCTAATAAAATATGCTTACAGCTTCTTTTTTTTCTCTCAGTAGCCACAGAAAACCAGAAACCAAAAGACAAATGACTTGCACATACCGAATGCAATCTGCATTTATAAATAAATGCTATTCATTTTCCCTTATCTGTTCCCTCTTTGCCTATCAGTTGGCCTTGATGCTCTGTGGTTTCACCCGCTCCCAGCAGTACTTGAAGTAGGCAGGGATTTCCAGCCCACCCAGGCAATACCAGGCTGGGACCTTTCTCAGTTCTATTTTGTTAACAAGAGAAACCAAATGCTTTGCAGCAGGCGCCACCCAAAGGGCATCCAGGTTTTCACAAGTTCTCTTCAGCATATGCAGTCAAAAATTAGGCTGGCTATAATTAAGTTTTGCTACCCCTGCCAGTTAACATCACCAGATACAATTACAACACTTTAAAGCAGTACAACAAAAAGTTCATCATAAGTGTCTGCTAGATGACAGATTGTTGAATGCAGGTCTAAGACAAATTTTAATGGCCATATTCTGGAGTGTTTTGCCAAGACCAGGGTTTCCTTTAAGTTCTATGAATTGGTGTTTTCACAAAATACATGGTCGATATAAGTAGGCCCACCCTAAGTTTCCAGAATTCTATTTCTTGACCAGCATCCCGTATGTAACACCAAGGATATGTGGACAAATCAGGAATTAACATAGACGTCTGTGTGTACTCTTTCATGTGACTTAGATTTGCAATTTTAACTTTACCAGAATATCTGTGTGTAGGACTGGGAAAGTCACATTTTTGCCTTTATTTTGCCCTCATAATTCTTCCAGATGGAAAGCCCCCACGTGAATGCTTCTGAAGTTAAATTCTTTATTGATATTTTCATGACAGGAGCGAAACCCAGCAGCAGAAGGTAAAAGCCTTCTGGAGGTGCAGGTACTCTTGGGTACAGACATCTCCTGTGTTTTTACCACGAATGTGGAAGCATAACCTTTTCCATGCATCCGTTCTTCAGGTGTAACTATCTTTATGCCGGTCAAACACTGGGGCTGTTTTGTAAAATCAGAAGTTATCGCTACAATGAAAGCACCCCCTCCACAAACATGCACTGTGTTGTGGTGGGAGCTACAATTTATTCTGCAGTCTTGACAAGCTGAGCCTGGTTGTCTTCAGCAAGATAAAATTAAGAACACCATTGACTTTCACAGAGTCACTTTGACAGGAAACAAGGAGAAAAAGGGAACCACGAGCCTTTAATTATTTCATTTTTCCTATGAGCAGTGGGAATGCATTAGAAAGCGCTTCTGGCAAAACATATACTTTAATTCAATGACAAGTCAGTGCAGTTAAGAGCTTAATTCAGGTAGACATCTAATCTTCCAGGCAGCAAAGGCTTCCTCGAGCACCCAGGAGCATCACCTGCTTTGCTGAATGGACATACACGTGTGTCATTTTGGTACAATCCTGAACAAGTCTAATAGACTTACACAATTTTTCTAGCAGTAAGAATAAATTAATGGCTAGAGATATCAGCCAGAATGTGGAATATGTGCATTCTAACAGCTCCTATTCTGATGTGAAGCTATTCGGATTGCACTAACTCAGATGAAGAATATACTATGGTTGAGGTTATTGCTTCACATGAAGCTAAAGTTCTAGAGGAAGATGATTTTTAATCCACAAAGATGAAGTGGATTTTGGCTCTGTTTGGATACTGGTTGAGAGACAGAGGACTCTCTTTCCTGATTTTAATTCTTACTGGGTTAGAACCAGAAGTAGTCAAAAACCTAGGGCCAGAAACTCTTGATCTCCCTTTATATCCTGGTGCAGAACCTCTTAACAAAAGTGCTAAACTCATCTTCTCCTCAAGGAAGGAGAAACGTAGATCACTTTTTGGAGTTTAGATGATCTATTTCTTAGTATACTAGATTTCATTAATCCAGATGTAAAACCCCATTTTACCCTGTGTTTCACCCGAATTCCTTTCTGGAGCCAAGCACTCCTCAGGCATTGGAGCACCAACTATGAAACATTTAAGTACTTCTGTTTAAGGCAGCCTTCACCCCAAAGGAGGTGTTCTGTCTGGAATTCCTGAGTGAAGAGGCTGGTGGTCCCTGAAATTTTACACACAAAAAAAGAAAGGCAAGTATACACTGATGGGTCATCATGGCAATGCCTCATGCCACAGTGAAAACTTTCAAGAGTGTATTTAACTCAAATTAATCTGCTAAGAGAGTCTTGCAAGCCTTAGTTCACAGCTTCAGAAACATGAATGGTCAATGGCCCTAGCTGTGGTGATAGAGGCTAGATCACACTACGTGAACGCCTCCCAGATAGCAAATGAAAGCTGTTATTCCATAATGCCTAATATCTCATTATTCATTAAAAGCTGAAATTTGAATCTTATTAACATTCTCACAAAGGACTGAGACAGAACAAATCAGATATCTGAGTTTAAACCATTCATGAGTGTTTCTACCTTGAATTAGTACATTTGACCTTGCATTTCAGCCTCTCTAATGAAGCCCACAGAGGAGACAGTTTAGGCAACTATCTCTGATCAATCAGATCTGACTGAGACCTGTCAAATAGTTTTATGAATGTTTAAATTTTTGACAAATGGTTTAATTCACCTCTTTGGCCATCAACTCTAAGGGACCAGGAGTTCTCAATATTGCACAAAGGATAATGAAATGTGTTTACAGGCACAAAGATGTATTTGTGGTGTTCATAGCTCATGGTATACAGCAACTGTAACAGCAACTGTTCCGAAACAAAACCCAAACAAGTATAGGAGGTGGTGGGAGTACAAGAAATGATAGAGCTGCCTTCAGATGAATATCTTTTTCAGGACATCTTTTCCAGTAAAGCATTGCCTGTAAATACTATTTTCCAAGTAACTGCAATTATATCTTATCTTGCTATTGTGCCATTGCTTTCCCTCCCTCATTGTGCTAAAAGAGCTGGCTGAGATGTACTTCAGTCTGGAATAGATTTTACAGCTGTAATTGGTTGCTGAGCCTTGTGTGTGTACATTGCTGGGAAATGCTAATTGTCTATTTCAGCAGCTCATCTACTGTGCTCTACTTTCTCCCTAATTTTAAAGTAAAAATTATGAAGTGGGAAATGAAACGAGAGGCAGGGAGGAATGAAGTGCACCTCACATGGTGATGGGAATGACTTTTGACAAAACCCAACTGAACAGACATATCAGCAATTCTGGAGTGCCCCCTTGCCAAGTAATGGTAACAGCACTCTGGAAAACCAGGACAGGGAGAAGCTGCAGATGCAGGTAGGGCTGTGTAGGCTGATAGCTGTAAAGTGAAAGGCGGGGTGAAGAACTTCACAAGAACAAGAAGGCTGAACACAGCAAGCCTTGGGCACTGCACCGGTTGAGATACCATGAACATTGTATCCCTAGAGAGTCTGCTGCCCACCAGCCTCAGACTGCTCACTGCTGATACTGTACTAAGTGTGGATGTGTGCCTACCATGTGCAAACCAACCAGGGAAAGCAGGAACGCCCAGAACAATCTCTGTTGCCTACCTACATAAATGCAATATATCTCAGGACAACTCTTTTTTTATTAGTATCTGGTTTAGGAAGGCTTGGGACTCCCCTCGAGTCTGTATCATACCACTTGTCACTGATGGATACCTCAAATATCCCAGAGGATATCCTGTGAGAAGTCTTGCTAGATAATTTTACAATCTTTTTCTATACCTGCATTTTTCAGGACTGGGCTTTTTAACACAGTTATTGAGCTGAAAACCAGGCAGAAAGGGAGGTCATGAGTGCAGGAGGCCACAAAAGTAATGTAGGAGGTTAGTCACTGAGACTGTGACTAGCTTTGGCAGAGTCCCTCTGAGAAAACTGGCCTTGCCTATCCCCATCTCAGAGCCCCAGTCCTCCCTTGATGAGCAGCCAAGTTACATTATAGGACCAGGTATTTAGAATTTAAATCTTTGCTGTTCTTTATTCACATCTGAGCCCTTTTATGGTACCTCCCATAAACCTCTTTGTAAGCAGAAGAGATGAATTGCAAGAATACCCAACTAAATAATTCAGGAGCAGTTTTCTATTAACTTCTCTTACTAATCTCTTCTAAGTTTAGGGTTTTTTTTGTTTCTTTTTTTTTCCCTCAGTCACTTCTTGGATATTCCAAAACAGTGTTTTGGAGGATATGCTCTCTTGCAGCCTGAAACCCTGAATACCATGGTTAGATACAAAAAGGCATATATTACTGTTTTGAAAATATTGAATATTTTTGTCCCCCATGTCTGACAGACACAGTTGGCTACAAGATGGACCCACTGATGGCCAAGGCCCAATCCATCAGCAGTAGTGGTAGTGCCTCTGGGATAACAGGAAAAAGGAGGGAAAGTTGCTGTACAGGAGCAATTGCAGCTGGAGAGAGTGAGACTATGTGAGAGAAAGAGCCCTGCAGACACTCAGGTCAGTGCAGAAGGAGGGGCAGGAGGTGCTCCAGGTGCCAGAGCAGATTCCCCTGCAGCCCCTGGTGCAGCCCCTGGTGAGGCAGCCGTGCCCCTGCAGCCCAGGGAGGTCCATGCAGCCCAGCTGCAGTGTGGAGAACCCGAAGGAGTTCACAAAGGTGCCCGAAGGAGGCTGTGGCATTGCGGGAAGGCTGCAGTGGAGCAGGTTTGCTGGCAGGACTTGTGACCATGTGCCACACTGTAGCATTGTGGTTCTGAAGGACTTCAGCCCATGGAAGGGGTACATGCTGGAGCAGAAGAACTGCAGCCTGTGGGAAGGACCCACGCTGGATAAGTTTGTGGAGGGCTGTCTCCTATGGGGTGGAGCCCACCCTGGAGCAGGAGAAGACTGTGAAGAGTCTTTCCCCCAAGGAGGAAGAGGCAGCAGAGGCAACGTGTGAGGAATTGATCATAACCTCCACTCCCTGTCTCCCTGTGCCGCTTGCAGGATGGAAGTAGAGAGTTGGGAATAAAGTTATGGTCAGTAAGAATGGAGGGGTAGGGGACAGGTATTTCTAAGATTTGGGTTTATTTCTCATTACCCTACTCTAATTTTACTGGTAATTTATTAAACTTCTTTCCCCGACTTAGGTTTGTTTTGCCAGGACAGTAACTGGTGACTGATCTCTCCCTGTCCTTGAGCCTTTCATTGTATTTCCTCTCCCCTGCTCATCTGGGCAGGGGAGGGGTAGACTGGCTTTGGTAGGCATCTGATGTCCAGCCACGATGGTCCACATGCATCCATGCAGCAAAGCTTGGGAATGCCACAGACCCAGCAGAAGTGGCAGAGACCAATGCTTGACAACTCTCTGAGTCACAGTTTGCAGTGTAGGAGTAATGTGCAAACTGTGGAGCACTCCCAAAGGCAAACACTGAAAAATTTTGAATGAGAAATGAGAGTTCCGTATTTGCATTCTATTTTCAAGCAAATACTAAGCTGAAAAAGGAAACACTGTGCAAGGGACACCTGCAGCTTGCTCTTTATTTACAGGGAGGGATACCAAGGACTCTTCCCTGAGTTCTCCCACATCCAGGAAAGGAAAATTAAAGAGCTGAGAGTTTCAAATTTCTCCTACTGCGCCCTCACAACATTGATTCGTGCTCCTTTAGAGAAAGAAGAAAGGAGACTGGGGAATTCTAATAGTACTTTCTTTCTGCCACTGCATAATGATAGTCCAACTGAACATTTCTGAAGCTTCTGCTTCCGTTTCCCTTTGTTTGCTGCTGAGAATCTCAACTTCCCATCTTCACCGTGCAGTCTCAGTGATATTCACTAGATGGCAATGCAATACCTAGACAGCCCCAAATATCCTGAAATGTCCTGTCCAGAAATATCCTGTCCAGAACGGCTCACCCTGCACCGGGTTTTGGGGGGATACCCTTGGATGTGCTGAGCCTTCAGCTGAGGGCCCTTTTATTTCACATTAATCCAGAGCATAAAAAAATATGCATCACATCACCGCCTCACACAGTGTGGATGGTCACAGCATTTCCACAAGAAACAGATATTATAGAGCCCTTACCATACCATCAGAGCATCAGCTCTCACTTTTCCTCCTTTTCTCCAGCCAAAAAACTCACCTCTTCTTATTTTCCCTGCTTCCTGAGGCTATAAGGACACCTGACCATGACCACAAGCATTTTATCTCAGTTTTGCTAGAAATGCTGTCGTGTCTAGAAATGGCTATGTATGTATTTATGTAATTTTGTATTTAAGATATTTTCTTAAATATGGATATTTAAGATATCTCAGATATCCTGTTGTAAATCAGGGCTCTAACCATTAAATGGTATATTGCCTCTACTGCAGGACATGTTTGGTTGCAGAGAAAGGAGGTTATGCTTCTATTTTTTGTATATGGGAAGAACAAACATATTTACAAAAAATAAATGGCTAGATAGGGTTGGGAAAACATATGACAACAATATCCAATTAATAAGATGCCCATGATAGCAGCCATGAATGACTGTAATGAAAAAACAAAAAAACAAAAAAAAAAAAAGAAAATTGCAAACTTGACTTTTAGCCTGCCTTCAAAAATGTCTCTACAGAATGTCCTGTAGGGTTTTCAGAGTAAGCAGTTTATGAGCCATTTCTGACTCTTATTGTCAAACCAATATTTAAAGCCCTGGTGAGAAGCAACACCTCAGCAAGCTGGATGGGTCTAGTTGAAATTATGGTTAGACTACTATTCACCTGTGTCCATTATATCTCATACCAGTGAGATGAAATCCTAATACTCAGGTGAAACTACTTGTAACACTCAAAAGACCCTTTGAAATTATGGAATATCAGTTTATTTTTCAAAATCGAACAGCTCAAATTATATGGACAGAGTCAGAACTAGGGTCTAAGTCATTTCACAGAGAAATAAGGACCAAAGTGTTACATCAGAAGTTGTCTGAGCTGCTAAACAGACAAGGTGCCAAATGATGGGCTTATTCTGATTTCCCTCTCTGATTGTATTTCCAGCATGCATATGTGGATGTCCTGAAGTTATGGTTTCAGTTGGCCGGCCTACAACTGGTATGAGGAGCAATTTGAATCTAAGTGTGACCAATTGTCACTCTATATTATGGAAGCTTCTGGTGACAATTTTAGGATGAGAATGTAATACTAATTTTATTGTAATCTAGTATAAAATTTTTCTTATGACCTTTTCATATATGTATGATAACCATATTGGTCTTTTCATAGATTTTAAACAAGAAACCTGTACCTTTGTCTACTATCTGAAATTAGTTTTTTGGCACACCTGCCTTTCAGTGAAGAAAAATGAGTTTTAAATATCTTTACCTGTACAAGCTGAACTTAGCACAGAGATAATCCTGTGGGGACCTGGTACCAACCATAGTGAAGGCTTTTCTGTTGTTGTGCTTTAAATGATTTAGAAACTTGTATCCATTATCCAAATTAGCTCCACAAATGAACTTTGCAGCAAGTCTTCCCTGATGGAAGCTCAGCACTTGGCAGTATATCTCCCTGATGGAGACTAAGCCTTCACACTGGCTGCCTGGAAGATAGGGAGAGCATTTCCAGGTCTGAGTAGGTGGTGGAAGCATTTTAAAATGACAGATTTACAATGTGCATTAAAATTTCTCCATTATTGGCTTTGCCAAAGGAGATTTCATAGGCAGCTGCCATTGTGTGAATTCATCTCCAGCTGCTGGCTCTCCAGGGAGCACACACAGCTCCTGATGTACAAAATACACGTTTGCTGCTTCTGTCCTGTCACTCTGCTTCCTCCAGTCCTCACCAGTGGCTGCCATGGGATCCTCCAGCCAGGCATTGACAACCAGTAAAAAAAGCCATATTGTGAAGGAGAAGTCACTGCACACATGACATACCACATAAACAAGAACAAAAAGTAAAATTGCTTCACCTTGTACGAGGCTGGAACTCTCCATTACACCATCTGCAAACACACCCATGACATCCTGTGCTACATCACACTCTCCTCACCCATTTCTTCTGCCTTGGTAACCACCCCATTGCTTTGATAATGTCTCCAGCTCCCTGCACCACCTTACCTGGAATATCTAAATATTCAAGGGTGAGAGCTTAAAGTCAGATGGCAGTGAGGCAACAGAAACACATTTGGGAAGATAAAGGGTATCATGTTCCTTCGGTTGGGTGTGGCCTCACACTCTTGAGCAACTTTACCATCATAAATAAACAAAATAAAACTGAGTGCAGTTTATAAATATGCACAAACGTTTTTACACATGGTCTATATTTTCCCTGCATAATGCAGCCCCATACACAAGACTGATAATGTCTTTAAGTTCCCACCTGACCCTCTGCTTGAAGAAAGCTTGGTTTCCGTGAAAATATGTGTGTCCAGGCCTTCTCCACATGGAGTATTAGGGATTTATTCAGTGTGTGCCAACAGTTTAGTCAGAGCATGGGGCAACACTTTGGCGCAGAGCACTGCAGAGCCTGAGCTGGGCAGCCTTGTGCTGGCAGTCTGACTGCAAAAGGCACTGGCATTTCCTGGTGTCATCGACTTCTGAACATAACAGGATTAGGAAAAGGATTGGAAAAGAGTCACAGGTTTCTTGGCAGGACTGAGGCGTTTTATAACTGTGCTACCAAAGGATAAAAACCCTTTACACCTTTTCCAGGCCACGGTTCCTCCTCTTGGTGGTTGCAGGTGGGACTCAGAGAGGGAATTCCCTCAGGCGGCAGCTCTGTCTTCTGCAGCTTAAACCTCCGTGGGCAGGGCATTCACACCCAAGTGTTCAGAGAGATTCAACTGCTGCAGCACTGCTTGCATCTGTGACTCCTAATAATTTCAGTGGATCTTAAACAACAGTTAGTCAGCTACCCCTGGACCTTGGGCCCAAGGCTCAGGTTGCTTTGGTTGTAATGAGCTGTGAAAATGTGAGCCCGGGACAATGGATTACAATGCCTAGAGATACCCACCTAATCAAAAGAGCAGCTGAGGAGTATAACCCAAACCTACCTACATTGAATGCCATTTAAACAGCATAGGCTTGGATGGCAAACCAGACATGAACTCCTGCACGTGGTGACCTGCTCTGCCTTCAAGTAGATGGCCCACACCAGCTCCCAAAAACCCAATGGAAATTTTTCCATTAGTGCAGTCAGTGTCAGTTCAAGACATTTGGCCTTAATGACAGGTTTCTTGCAAATGAAAATTCATCCTCTGTGTCTTGTTTCTTTGTTCAAAGATTATGCTGCAAATGAGAAGGTATGAAAGCAGCAAGAATTTAGCAATGCTCCAAATAATGCCTCCTGGTAAAGGATTTTGCTCCTTCTTTTATGCATTTTTTCTACTGAAAATCAGTGGTTTGTAGTCAACAGTTAATAAATGTACCAGCTTTATGCATCTGGAGAAATCATAATTCAAAATAAATCATATGCTTTACGTATTGTTTAGCTCTGGTGTGGTCACTTGATTCCTGAGGAATGAACACATTCTGTGTATGTAGGACAAACTCTTCACCCTAAGAATGCAATCTAGCAAACACCAGCTGTCTAGGGTTTTAGCCAACAGAGCAGGAGAAAAAACAATAATAAAACAAAAGTTAGAAAGCTGTATTTACAGCTGCATTAACACTTAATAACATGACTTTCTTTCAGACTCAAGAACAAAACTGACCTTTAAGAGTAGAAAACTTGGAATATAAATGCAAAACACGGCCTGATTCTGAAAGCTCTGATAGAAAGCAGGTTTTATTCCTACAGTGCTTGTCAAGCCTTGGACTTGGAACCACAAAGCTCTTTGCTTGCAGAGCATTTCCAGGCAGATGATAAATCTGCCTGCTTTGTGCAGTTTGATGTGGCAGCATGGCTCGTGCAATTCTTTTAAGCAATGAAAATACGCCCTAGACTGCAAGATTGTGTCACAGATAAAGGAGATCCCTCTTGCATTGTTTTCCTTTTTCACAAGGATGCTAAAGGTATTGAAATTCTTCAGGCTCATGCACATATGGTCAGTTATTGATTAACTCTGTAGATCCAGTTACAGCAAATGACATTATATACTCTCCTCCCTAATTACTTAATGAAATCCCCTTGGGCTGCAGCAATTTCCATATCAAAGTGGGTGGTTCATGCATGAATATAATTACTGGAGTTGAAGCAATTCTTTTAAAAGTAGTGGCATAAGGCCAAAGGCCATTTCCTACAATTAAATTAGGTAATTTAAAATCAACTTTGATCAGGTGCTATGGTCATAGAGGTGTGCTGGGTAGTCTGAGTTACTTGTCAGAAAGAGCATTAAGTTTGTGTATCTCTTTTGTTGCAGTGGTCTGGAAGCTGGAAAAGGTGGAGGAAGCAGTTGCTGGGAGCAGATCCCCAGCAACACATCGAGGTCAGTGATCATTCATGTGTATCTCCCAGAGTCAAGCAACTTAGCTATCAGTGCAGCCTTTCAGCTCTCCTGCCCTGTGACTCCTACCTCTTCCCTGCCTTGCTCCCCTAGAAGGAGGCCATCAGTGGTGTATCTGACCAGGGCCAAGAGCAGAGGACTGGCCTGGGACCTCTAAGTGCTGTCACAGTGCAATACGAAAGAAGTAGCCCCTCTCACAATATTTGCTGTGTTTAGGGCTGCCCAGCACTAGAGAGAAAATTGGGGGTTTTATCTTGGAATTAATGTTTCGTGTTGATCGTGGGACCTACCTTCAGGATAACTGTCTCTTCAACAGGTTGCATCTCTCTCTGGGTGCCTAAATCAAAACTCCCCCTTGACCTACATCCTGACCACAATCAGCCAAGTGTCATCTGCCCGCAGGTGAGCACAGCAGTCACCTAAGCTCTTAGGAGTTTCGAGGCTTTCCACAGCAGCTTTACTCTGATTAAAAAGTATGAATCTGTAGCTGTTCTCGGGTTGTGTACAAGCCCAGATGAACACATCCAGAGGAAGAATCCTCTCCCTCCCATTTCAGTCACATGTCCTGGCTTAACTCAAATGCCAATTGTTCCCCAATCAGAAGAGATTTTATTTGCTTCTGTCAACTATCTTGAGATTAGCTCTCTCATTGCATCTTGATCAGGAGTATCAAAGTATCTCATGGCCCTGTTGTTTGGCTTTGCATGGAAAAAAAAGAAAGGAAAAAAGAAACCTCACAAGTCTCACTAGCACAGTGTTCAGTACTGTCACCTGACAGACAAATCAAAACTTTTCTCTATCAGCATTTAAACCTCCCTCTTGTTCTGATTGCACTGAAATCCAGCCCAGAGCTTCCTTCCAGTTCATACTGCACAGGGCAACTCAGTGTTGTGGCCTGAGACTTGCTCAACACCTCTTGCTCAAGGAGGATTGACAGCAGCAAATCCTGAATGAATGAATCGAGATTTGCATTCATGTGACACATCCTTCTGCAATAATTTGAAACTTACTGCTGCAGGAAGTGTGTTAATGTTTATTTGAAAGCCCTGTTACCTCATTGAGGTATTGTTTCCCTCAGCATGTTGGGAAATAAACAGCTGTATCAGTATTACCTTAACATAAAAGTGTTCATTCTGTGTCAGTAATCTTCTTTTTTTGTGTGTTTTCTCCAGTACATGGATTGCAAAAATAATCTCTTTGTAAATTCAGATTTAAAACTGGAGGTGAAAGGGAACTTGCTGCTATTTTACAAAGATGGAGCTACATCCATGGCAGAGGCTGAGCTGTGGTCAACTTGCTCATGTCCCTTGAAATCCCTGTGCAGTGGTAGGATGCTCCTGCAGGCTTTACAGCAGTCAGCTGGCACACACCAGCAAAGGTCCAAATCATCTTCCCAAGGCTAGTTACAAAATAACAGCAATTGTTTGCTTACAAGCAGAATAGGAGGACTGTAAACATATACATTGTGTTTATTTGCTGTAACTAATTGTTCAGCAGTTTGAACCCTTTTTTTATCTTTATGGAAAGGCTAGTATGCAGTGTGCGGTCAGTAGTAATAAGAGAGGCTGAAAATATTTGAGGTTAAATGTCCTTTGAGAACTTGCATTTTCGTTTCAGCTGTTGCTATGCATGTGTAGCTGTCCACAGACCAGAGTGTGAGATCTGGAATGACATATTCATTTTGAATTGCGACCAATTTTCTGACCAGCCAAATGAAAATATGAATTCAGGCTGTGCTTAACTATGTCTGCAGCTATGCTATATTAATTAAATTACATGTTTCTTTGAGTTGGTGGTCCCAAGTGAGTTACAGACAAACAAGCAAAGGAAAACACAGAACCACCCTGCAAAGACAGTTAGAGAGATCAAGGATCAAGATTTGTGGCAGCAAGAAAAATTAAACTGCAAAACTGGTATACTTTTCTTTATTAAGGAAGACAAAATAACTTTCAGGGGTACAAACTCCTAGTACATGGCCAAGTAGCTGTTACCTTCGTCAATGGAAGGGATTTTTTAAATTTACATTTAAAAAAAAATCATGCTTAAAATCAATTCACTATTTAGTTAGCAGTGCACTGTGAATAGTTTCTAGTCCAGGACTGGACTGCAGAACTGGCTCATTTTACAATTTTAAGCGTGGAGGCACATTGTAAACCCAAGTTTTAAGTAGTCTCTGATCAACAGTAAGAAGGATGTGAGCCGTATGTCCCTCAACGTAATGCAGCGTGTTCTAGCACCACCTAGCCAACGTTAAAGGCAACTTCAAGGCGGCAAACAGGTCCCGACTGCCACAAGTCATGAGACTGGCAATGATGGTGTTGCTAGAGTTGATGGACTAAGCAGCACAGTCGCAGGACAGCCGGGGTTACAAATTCACCCATGTGTCTCCTTTTGGTTTAGGACTGCACTCACTCCTGAATAAATGAGGTTCTTCCTACAAGGGAGAACATCGAGTGAAGAAACTCTTCAGCAATCTTACTAATCACCCAGAGTAGAGGAAATAATCCAGGACTTTGGAGTGTGGAGATGATGGAGAGGAATAAAATTACTGCATTTATGACAGAGATTTGTCAAATAAAATCAGTGTCAGAGTGCATTTTAATTTCTACATAATGCCAGAATATGTAGGAAATCATTAAATTCTAATTTCAGGGTTTGATTTTTTCTCAATGTTACTGAGACAATTTTTCTTCTTTCTCTTTTTTTTTTTAAAATATATATTCTGAATATTTTCTCATTACTTTTTATTTGCGATGATCTAAATTTGTATATGGTAACTATGACCATAGTAACCTAAAATAAATAAAACAGAAAATAAATGTTCTTCTCAGTGATTGGAATGAATTTATGAAAAGAGTTTATAGATCACCCTTGACCAGGTGGCGAGAAAGATTTCCAATTCAAAAGACCCTGGACACAGGAAAAGGAGACTGAGCATGGTTCTCAGAAAGCTAAATCCCACAGGCCTTTTTCGGCCCTCACTCATCCAAGCTGAGTAATGTCAGTAGGAGTTTTCACCAGGAACCTGGCTTAAGGAACTGAGAAAGGGACTACATTGGACTGGGCTGCAATTTAATAAGTCTTCAAGGAAATACTTGCTGGATCTTTCCTAGGATCTGTGGATAGGAGTTGCTAGATAATGAATGCATTAGCCAAGAAGTTATGATATTGCATAAGACTCAGGGTATTTTAGCATGAACTGGCTTTTTATATTATATATAAATACATAAACATAAAATATTTTTATATGTTTTATGGTGTTTTTTTTTTCCAGTAGCTAAATTTCAAGTTGAAAGTATATTGTACCTTTTTTTGTGAAACACACATGTGCAGCATGCCGATTTAAGAAGCTGTTCTCCCCTCTTACACCTGAGAAAAGGTCACTGCCAACCATTATTTGCAAATCAGAGTTCCTGGTTGCTACCTGAACCTTCCCAGCCCTTCTTTGGGATGCTGGTGTGACCCAACTCTGTCTTTGTGCAACTTAGTGCTCTGTCCTCATAGAGAGACTTAAAATTATGCCCTAGACCCAATGGTTGCTTTGCAAAATTCTGGTGATGAAAAACAGCTGTGAATTGACTTTATCAACCAGTTAAAAGGTGTTTATGACTGTCTCAGCTTTCTGGGACAGCAGAGAGTAGCTGGAGTAAACCGAAGGAGAGGCCCAGAGTTGCCAGTCTGAGGCAGAGGAAGGGGGACTGCACCATTTCCTTCTCTTCTCTCCCTGACAAGTAAGGCAAAATCTGGAGTAAACAGGGCTGGGGAGATGCAGCATCTGGCATGGCATGACACTGTCTGCCACACTCAGCTCTGCCTTCACAGCCAGGAACAGCTCTGTCAACAGCAGTTACTTCAGAGGTTTCCCTCAGAGTGAGATTTATTCTTGGCACCCCAACCTGAGTGCTCTCAACGCAGGAAGGTTTGTACCATTTCCAAGATTTCTGCTGGCTGCATTTACAGTTGGCTGGAGGATACAGGGGAAGTTTCTGTTCGGCTTATATGGTTTTCGCCATCGTGTCATTAGCTCCTTTCAAAATAACAGCTTGCCTTCTTGACAGGAATGAATAAACTGGCAAGGCAATTCTTTCTTTGTTAATCTCTAGCTGGTCTCCAGCAACACTAGAAAATGAGCTGTCTCTAACTCCATTTAGGGCTCCTCAGCCTGCGTGTACTGCACTACAACAGGCCCTCTGCAGGGAGATGAGTAGCGTTCTCCAGAGGGCCAGGTGGTTACCAAATGACACCAAATATTATTCCTTACTTCTGAAGCCCTGGATAGCTCACCAGGCATGGTATTCTCTGCTTGAACCATTTCCTGATAGCTCAGACATCTCTAGGTAGAAGGCACTGCACAGGACAGATTCATGCATAGGAAAAACCATGTATAGGTAAATATCATTAATCTTTCTAATCCTTAGAAAACTTGCAAAGGAAACAATTTGTAAGCTCCTTTTTATCCCATATATGTGAAGAAGGTACCTGGATTTGTTGCTGTAATAATAAAAGTGATCTTTCTCTTCTGTGGCAAAGGCTTTTAATCTTTCCCTCCAAAATAAGCAGCCTTAGGAACAATTTTTGTGCTCACTCTTCTGGATAGCTTGGACTAATTATTTTCTTTAGTAACCTAAGTTACAAAATAATTTCTCCTACAGGTAATTTAAGGGAAGGTGTTTAAGACTTGCAATCTGACAAAGAGATCTGTATAATATAATCTACTGATATTTTTTATCTATATCCTTTATCTCAAGTTCCCCAAAACAAAGTCCTTTAACTAGGGTACTTGTAGTGTCAGGTACGGAATTAAGAACACTCTTCAACATGAATGTAGTGCTGAAAAAAATAGAACTAAATATTATTTTAATGTTTCTTGAGTGTGAACATATACATGTATCTAGTAGTTTAGTTCCAATCCTTGTTCCTAAGCTCAAAGGCTACAAACACCTTGGAGGTGTTTTATCCTTCTTATATTTTGTTTGCTAACACTGCAAAGCAAAGAAACTTGATGAAACAAATAAATTGCAGCATCTTTTGAAGATTATAATAGGTAATATATTTCAGAGTATTGGTGTAAAAAGGGGTAATAATGAAAAGAGTTAAATTAAAGTGGGACTATTAACATGAGTTCAGTTGAGGAAAGGAAAGAAGAGTCCATACAGAGAAGGAAGAGTAGAACCCTAGAGGAAGAAGAGCTTTTGAAGAGGGAAATGGCTTAGTTTTTAACCAAAATTAAGGGGAGCATAAAATCAGAATCTCATTGTGAACAGTGAAAGGACCTTAGTCTTGGTGAGCTTTAACATATATGAAAATTGGGCTGTCAAGGCCAAATATAAGAATAATATTTTTCTATCTTATAGCAATGTGTAGTGGTGAGGAAATGTTCACAGTGTTCATGTAAGGACCATGGCAGGTTCCATTGCTCTGTTTATTTCTGGGGTCCTGTTTTTCTCTCTGTGTCATTTTCATCAAAGCCTTACAAATACTACAAGTGTTTTTTCCAAATATTGAATCAACTAATAAAATTTCTTAGGCAGATATCATAGGCAAAACTGTATGTAATACAGCTTTTACTGAGGTCTTATTATACAAAAAGCCTGAAAGGATGCCCTGGATGCCATGTCCTAAGTTGTCACCCTAAAAAAGGTATAAACTGCATGGTTCTTACAGGCCTTTGAAATGCAGACAGGGAGAGCAGATACTGGAAAAACGACTACTGCAAAGAGCCAAGGAACAGCAACTATCCAAAGGGTTGTGAACCTAAGGTTAAGCAAGTGCATTTTCTTATTCCTTCCCCATACTGCGAGTTGCTGTACAAGGTAGGAAACAATCCTTTTTATCAACTCTCATTACCATAGGCAACAATAATGGCCATTTTTTAATCTGGCTTTTTTTTTTTTTCCCAAAATCCTTTGGAAAAAAATATATGGCTCTATAAAATGGTGGATATGTTGAAATCCCTTGGCCTAAACCGTCTTGAATGTGGAGCTCAGCAAACATTCAGGTTCATTTATAAGGCCGGCATATGAGGCTGTTCATTTATCAGGCATTCCAATCAGGAATACTGAAGCCGATAGGGTGCTAAGAATACGAAAATGCTGTTTGCTTTGTAAAGCTGTGTCCTGGTTTAGGGCAAATTTGGCAGGAATCCAATGGAATATAGGGAATCCAATAATGAGTCCTGGGATACAGGACAGTCTATCACTGTAGAGTAATTATTTGTTGACTGCTGAGCCAGCTGTGTTGAATTTGCTTCTTGGAGTGTTCAGAATGCCAAAGCATCTTTAAATCTCAGTCTTTAGTTTCGATTATACATGTTAAATGACAGCACATTTTTTATTACCTACACTGCGCTAGTCGATGCTGAAAGGAAATTCTTGTTGAGATAGTAGAGAACAAGGTAAGCTGGAAAGGAGAGTGAATAGAAGAGCTTTTGTTGACTAATTACTTGTCTTTAAAATGCTCTTAGAGATGATAACTGCAATACCTACAAGCTGTTGATATCTTGGGACTGTGAGGACTGATTCTGCTCATGTGGAAACAGAAGAGGACACACATTAATGTTAAATAAAAGTAAGTACTGCATGGAAAGAAAAGCTCCTCTGTATGCAGGCAGCTTATGTATGCATGCATATTTGGGACCTGCTGGTAAGTATCTGTGTGTTGTTTTGCTTGGGCTCATAGCACATGAAGTCACTTCTCCACAGAGCACCTTGGGGTGCATGAGAAGGGCTTAGCAAGCCCCTTGCAGTACTAAGGATAAAGAAGCACTAGTCTCCTGAGACCTACTCCACTGCTTTGGGCAAAAGCCACAATGCCACAACCTGTTTTTTTACGGCCTGCACCACAGAACTCTATCTGCTGCCTTCCTTCTGAAGGCAACAATTAATTCCAGAGGCAACAATAATCCGGTAGCATTGGGAGCCACATCAGTGTTGGCAGGCCCTCCTACGCAGGCAACATTTTTCACTGGTCACATCTGGGCTTCTGTGGCTGCCTGGAGGAGGCTGTGTTTGACACTGCTCAGTCTCTCAGATGCCCGAGTTCTGCACCCTGCATTTACTCAAAGGGAAACCTTAGAAAGGTCTCGGCACCAGAAGGGAGACCTTAGAAAAAGCAGTAGCTCCCAATGGAGGGAAGAAAACCAGTGATCTAGCAGACATTTGAAAGTCAAGAGTGAAGTATCAGACCCCTCAGAGTTCTCATATCTGATGTCCAGAGAAGTCCCATGTCTTGTTTTGCCACTACTCGGAGCCAAGGAATCAAAACCTTAAGTGTTGAACCCTGCAGGAGAGGGCAAAAAAGAGTCAGGGAAGAAGATCAGCAAAAGACAACTGAGCAGGATGGACAGAAAATCAGACCTGGGAAAGCTAAAACCCTGTAAATGTCATCTGTTTTGGAGCCTTATCCAAACATTTCCTACAGCATGTGGCAGTGCTTGAAAACTCAGCTTCTGACCCAGACTTGTCTGAGTGCTGAGCAGGTAACTATCCAATATCAGCACATCTAGGAACAAGTCAGTACGGAAATCCTGGAGTGAAGTCATCCACTCACACCTCATAAAGCCTTGCAGCAACCTATCTATCTGGGAAATCAAAATCCTGGTTTTAACAGCCCAGAACCTTGTTGTGAAGGTCAGTATCTGTGACATTTAATTTTCAATTATTATCCAAAAGAACAGAAGACGACCTATGTTTTCCTGTTAAAACCCATCTGGAATAAAAGCCAGTAAGAATAGCAGCAATAACACTTCTTGGATGATAGCTGCAGGAAAAAGGAGCATACTGTAGGTCAAGCAGGTTATTTCACTCCAAATACAAGCCAGAAATTTGGGAGAGAGCTGTGAGTCCCTGTGGTGCAGCCCCAGCAGCCTGTCCTCCCCGCAGAGATGCCTGGAGAACGCCAGCGGTGTCAGCTGAAAAAATCAGGATTTCACGGAATGCGCTTTTTTATTTTCTTTTTATTATTTGTGTGTGTGTGTTTTGTTTTCTTTTTTCCCTCAATGTAATAAAAGCAGAAAGCATTTACATTTCACTCTTCCTTTTTAGTCAGAGATTTCTGATTTACTTTGTACTCCTAGGAGAAAACAAATTTCTTTCTTCTCTTTTTAAACAATGAATAAAAGTTAACCTGCATTTATGCAAGGTCCTTATATGGGATAATTTCCAAAAGAATTAATCTCTGACTCCTCATGAGTTCCTTGTTATCTCTGTGACTGGAGCCTCAGTCCAGAGGAGGGCTCGGAACTGACCAGCTTCAATACCTGATGCTCCAAATATTTTCTTGAACTTATTTAGAAAACCTAGGGAATTGAGGTTATTTTCCTAAAAAAAAAAAGTTCCTTTTTTTAATGCACATCCATAAGGGGGAAACCAACAATTTTTTGAGATGTTGCAACACACTTTATTTTGTTGGGCATTTTAGATATTCAATTAAATAGCACTATGTTAAACTACATTTGGTTCTTTCTTACACACTATATGATGCATATTCACTGTCATGACAGCTTCATCATGCTGGGAACTTATACACATACCTACACTTTTAAAACCAAGATTTCCTTAATAAAACACGCATATCTACAGTAACAACAATTGCAAAGGACACATTGTTAGGTCAAGATTTCAGCAAACTTTACAAACTACACAAAATAAAAAAGCACAAAAAAAAAATTAAAAAATATACCAGTACACAGTGAAGTTCTTGGCAGCGGACGTATCTTTACATTTGGTGAAGTTGTGCCTAGAAGTCATTTTGCTTTTGCATTTTTTTTAAGGAATAAAATTATATACATTATTTAGAAATCCTCAAAATAGGAAGTATTAAATAGCACAAATAATATTACAGTCTTAAGTTTTGGTGTTACCTACAGTAGAGGGGCTACTTTAAACAAAAATTGCAGTTTGTCTATTCTGTACATTTAAGGCCAAACACTCAAGTGGTATCAGCCCCAGTAACTATAAGGACAGCAAGGAAGTTACATTAGTGTATACCAGCTGAGCATCTGGCTCCTGACTTCTCTATACATGCGGGAAGGCTCCTAAAGCATGGAAGCTTGGACTGGTTACGCACTGACAGGAGCTTATTATATTTATATACTTGGAGTTCTCATGCAGCAGGAAAAGTGTTAGTTTAAGTATAATCCCTTAAACAGTCATACCATAATAATGGTATATGAAGCAGCTTTAAAAATATTATTTTATAATCATATGAAACTCAGCTATGCTGATTGTTTTAACGGAATCCCTTATTGCCAATATTCTATTAGAAAACAGTGTAACTGTATTTTCTGAGGCCTAATGGGGGCCTATTAAAATATCACTGTATCTAACCACTTTAAGGGCAAACTGTACCCTGAAATACCTATAAATCACTGTATTCCATCTGGAAGCAATTATGATCTTCACGATAGACATTAGTATCACACTAACTCTGCAGTGAATCTGCTGGGGAGATAGGAAGAGCATGGCAGCATACAGACAATATGCACTAGTGTCATTCCAGGAGGTAGTTCCATTTCATTGCACTCGATTTTTGGTTTGTCACTTATACACTTCAGAAGTCAGTCATACTCAGGGAAATTAAAAAAAAAAAAAAAAAAAGGAAAAAAGGCAGCAAAGCAGCCAGATTCCTCCAGAATCTACTCTGACAGCTCTTGGGGCCAAATTCAATCTCATGGAAGTCAGAGGAAGTTTCCTGATGGTTTCTATAAGAAGAACCTTAGTTATTAATGGCTAAATATTGCAGAAATAGGCCTTGAGTAAGGAGAGGACTTAACTAGATGGCAATATATGAGCAGGCTGGCCCTGCCATGCAAGCAGTAAGCACACAAATTAAATTCAAAGAGCTCCCACCAGCATCAAAGGGATTTAGAGACTGTTTAAATGGTGTGATCAGGGCTCATTTCCCAGCTACACTTCACGAGGTGGTGATAAAGTGACAATCCAACTAATGGCAGGCAAATACCAATGTGACCTCCATTGCACTAGATGTCATTCACAAAAGCAAACCCAGAAGTGTTTCCCCATGCCCTGTAGAGTTATTACCAGAGTATTCTAATAGAAGCAGAATTTTAACTTAACATAGTTCACTTTTGAGCTGAGCATCAGTTTATATTTCTGTATAACGTTATAAATAATTGTGATTTTTCTAAAGTATTCATACATTTTTAATCCCTGTTACTGTTTTGAACAGACTCAGTGGCTTCCAGAACACTCTTACATAATAAAGGGATTGATGATCTCTCCCTCTTTTTGGCATTTGTATTCCTCAAAAAAAAAAAGTGATTGCTTTTCCTACGATGGCTTGGTGCACACTCACCCAATTTTCAACAAAACTTGCTTCATTAGACCTCACAGCTGCTTCTTAAACAAAGGATTTCTGTTTGAACATGCCTCTCAAGTTATCCTTTTTGGTTTGTGACCCAAGCCCATTTTTCAGTTCTATTTATCCCTCACTCCTTTTTTTTTTTTTTT
>WEKY01048246.1:33321-97174 GCA_013390045.1 Picathartes gymnocephalus
TTCTTTTCTTCTCCTGATCTGCTTTTCAGCAGAGAACCGAAAACAGGAGCAAATGGGAAAATAATACAGAAAAGAAAAAGGGAACAAGGACTGGAAAATGGGAATGGTTTAATTAGAAAATTCTAGTTAAAATATTTGCAACTTTGAGAAAAGAGTTGAAAAAATAATGTTTTAAAATCTTCAAAGACATTTATGACTTGTTTCCACATTGCAGACCAGCTCCAATTTAATCATGGAACAGAATAAAGATAATCTATATTTTTCATTTCTGAACAAGCACTATACAGTATATCTACATTCTGTCCTTTGAAAAGAAATTGGAGTGTAATCCTTTGAAAAACAGCTAAAATACCTAAGTCACTTAGGTGTTTTTCAAAATTGCATGTATAATGAACATTTTCATGTTACCTTTGTGCCACTTATAAAGCTATGTAGTGTTATAGGACACCCTATTTTAATAAAAATCAATATGAGCAGAGATATTTAAGTTACATTCCAGAACTCATTAATTTATTACAACTCATACTATGCACAATAATCAGTGCTTACTCTGATAAAGTATAAATTCTTTGTTTTTCTTCTGTTTGTTCCTTCATTTGACCTCTGAGCAAATGAAACATTTCTACTACAATTTACTTGCTTCCTATCTGCATGCATTCACATGATTTGATCGATGAGTGAAAGCTGTAAACCCAATACTGAGCAGTAAACAAGAAGAAACTCATGTTCTTAAATGCAGTGCAAGGAAATCTTAGTACCATCCTACTTTAAGTATGCATCTTAACCCAGATTCTTCCACCACCAGTCTAGTTGGTACAGTTCAAGAATTGTAAGACAATGCACTGATTTTGAAAAAAATTCTATTCAGCTGCAATTAAATACTGAGATATTAAAAGTGAATCTGGTTTAAGATGAATACCCAGTTCTGCTTCTCGGACAGAGCCCAGCCTGGAGTCACTAAGCATCTAGGAAAGAAAATGCTCTGAGTTATTTTCTTTAATTAGGTTACACTGCATTTAATTGGGAGACAGATCTTTTATGAGGCTTGCTGGATTTTCATTTAATTTTTTATCAGATTTGCACAAATTTGTTCTCAATAGACAAATATAAGCCCCTTACACTGAGGACAAAAATATCTATTATTATAAAATAAAATTAAGATCCAGGTAATTGATTTCTTCTATTTCTACTTTTTCTGCTATTGATAAGGGCCTTTAGTTTGCTGTAGTCCCCTCTCATCTTCTGGGATTCTTCCCTCTGCTGCCCTGCCTGCCTGCTGTCTTTGCAGTACTGGTTAATCATCTGCATCTCCGAGTGGCTGAAAGCCCCCACAAAGTCCTTGGGGTGGAACTGCAGTGCCCGCACCGAGCTGGCCCAGGTCCAAGGGGACCACTTGTCAGTCATGACAGCCACCATCTCCGAATCCAGCACTTTGAAATTGATCTTTGCCAGGGTCTGCTTGAAGCTGTTCTCCGTTGCGATGCAGTGGTAAAGCCCCCGGTCGCTGTCCTGCACAGAGCGAATGAGGAGCCCGTGCTCGGTAGCTATGATCCTCTCGTTCAGCTTGACCTAGAGAGCAAAAAGGCAGAAGGAACCTTTTAGGGAAGGTTATGGAACAACAGAGTATTGAACTGGTAAGCTATCTGGTAAGCTTCACCTCAAACACGACTTTCTTAAAGTCACTATATCCTTATATAATTCTATTCAAGAGACCACCAACATCACTACCTTTAGGAGAGAGCTTACCTCAAGGAAGGCCAGTGTTGTTAAAGAAAGTGACTTAAGTATTTTTATTTCTTATGTTAGAATAAATTTGATCAGGATGATGACAAAGATGAAAATATGGAAATCATGTGAAATAAAATTTTGCATAATGTTCAAATAGTAGAGTTGAAGAAGTGAACTTTTATTTGCCCTGCTGCACTCCTGAGAATGTCTCTCTCAGCATCAGAGATTGCTGCTGAGACTCCGTGGAAGAAAGGTGCTGGACCAGGGAGGCTAATTGGGCATTGAACTCTAGGTGGCTTCTCATTGAATATTTTGACACTGAGCAGGTTCCTGCTGAAGAACTCTATCTGCTCTGCAGAGTCTATAGCCTTGTATAAAAATTATCACCACAGTGGTCTCAAGTGGGACTTGGCTCAATGTTAACCAGGAGCACTGGTACTCTCCTATTTCTTTTCTGGCTTCAGACTCTGCACTGTCCCAGGAGATGGTCACATCATCTGAAAGAAGCAAGTTACCAGAGCTTGTTATCAACCAATTATAAATGAATGTGCAGATGTCCCTTTGCATATCAGTCTGAAGTAAAAATTGCTAGTTCAATCCACTATGAAAGGAAACCACTCCTGGTATTTTTCTGAATGGTTTTTCTATTTTGCTACTATATCTGCATTCTACTTGGTCCTCTTGGGAACTAATTTACTTATTATGGTATTCTGCTATTGTAAACTTCTGTAGACATCGTGGAAGATTTCCAGAAATCTGAGAGCTTGATAATTAACGCTTTGATTGCTTTAGTCTGCCTGTTGTACCTTGAAACTGCATTGCTTCTAACACAGTTATTGAACATAAGAACGAAAAGGGAGGTGTTCCGCTGAAGCACTGGGTTAAAGAATAGCACCTATTGCCAGGACATGGCTTGAGCCTTTGAATAGTTAGAAAACTCAGTGAGACATTTGCAAGTCCCCTCTGTTTTTGGAAAATGGCCTGAAAGGAAAATAATGCTTTTCAGTATTTATAACCTATCAACAGACACCACATTACTTAAAAGTTCCTTTTGAAAGATGTTTCTTTTTATTCATGTAGTAAGTGCCTTGGATTTGAAATGGATTTTTCCCCTTTCATATTACTTAAGGAAGGCACATTCCCCATAAACAATCATACTGTATATTACAGTGCTGAAACTCAAGAGCCTTAGAGAGTGCAGTAATGGAAAATGTGATTGCACCATGGTGAGGAAATGCTTTTGTCAATACGTGTTCTTAGCCTGGACTAGTTTCTTGCTAAAGAAACCTTTCACATTTCTCCCACTTTTGCCTTTTATCTTTTCAATAGCACAGAGGAGTTACTGCATGCTGACTTTTTCCTGAACTTTATACAAGTTAGTGCTTCTGTGCCTATTTCCTTAGATTAGTAAGAACTTCTGAGTGCTGCAAACCTTCAGTTTACAATTAGTAAAGTGTGAAGCAAAAGTTCTTTTATTTTCTGGTAGCTGTTCTGATCTGACAGAAATCACTGGGGCTGAGGATGAAGTCCCAGCTGTACTGAAAGTCTGCTCTTATTCATGAGTAAATGCCAGGCACTGTCCTGCATCCACACAAATTCTCCAGCTTCACTGTAGTCAGACTGCCTCATAAAAAACACAAACTGTCCCTCGCCTTTGTCTGGGGAGGGAATGTGATGCTGACTGAGGATCCTCCCAGAACTCCTGCTCAGATTACTCACCTCTTTCCTCCTGTCATTGTCTTTCTGTAGCAGCCATTTAATAGAAGCCTGAGGAGATTTAGGTGTACATTCCAGAAAGGTGGTGTTGTTTTTTACTCCATACTGAACTATTTCTGCAGCATTTCTGTATGCTAGAAAGAAAGAAAGAAAAAGAAAACAGGTCAGGATACTGTGAATGGTGATTTGATTAAGAAAACATACAATTCTTTGCAATACAGATTAAATGAAGTATGCCTGATTCTGATATTGGCCAAAAATAAACAATTTTTAGGAAAATTTTTCAAAGAAATTAAATGAAATATGAAGAAGCACATTCAGTTTCAAATACCAATGTTGTCAGAGTGACGTGGTCTGTTTTGAGAAATTAGGACACCTATCGGCTGGTAAACTTTGCTGATGGGATAACTGAGCTCAGGGATATTTTTCTGTGAAATTATCTCATTCTCTACTACTCCAAAAGAGAATGAAGCATTTAATATATTTCTCCACACTTCACCATTTATGAGTTGGGGGAATATGGTTGTACAACCAAAATAAAGCATCATGCCCTAAAGAAGGCTCCAGCTACTCCAGCTGCATGCAGCATCCCAGGGAGGAGAGAGAGGACAGGCTGGGCTCCTGCTCCTCTGCTTCTCTTCCAACACAAGGAAGGGACTTGGCTCTCAATCTGAAACGTGATGAATACGTAGACAGGCCAGCAACAGAGAGAAAGACAGATTTATAGCGCTCCACCAACACCTGGTCAAGTGCTGAGCATATGTCATCACTTAGACTTGTGTCCCTTTATAGTCTCGACAGATGAATAATTGGCAGTCACCAGTAGGAACTTCTGGATGCTTATTGCTTGGTCCAAATCATAATATTTGTCCTGAAAACAAAGCACCTCCAGATTTAAAATCTTGCCTCATATATGAAATACTTTTTTTTTTTTTTGAGAAAGGAGCAATTGATACCAAATAATATGAGAACTGCAAATACCTAGAGGTTTACATGTCTAAAATCTGACTCTGTTCTTGCACAGTCCTAAGACTGGTTTTTCTCAGATTCTATCTCCCATTCTTTTCAGCTTCTTTCATCAACTGATAGGTGAAATTGAAATCCATTCTTCTGAAGCAAGGAGACTTTGCCTGGTTCTAGTCCTTCAGCACATTTAGGAATTTGTACCAAAACCAATTCTAACTTTTAGGAGAATAATGTGGAAATACTTTGCCTTCAAAATGCATTTCTCTAAAGGCTATAACGACTAACACAAATATAACAATATTAAACAGATGTGAAAACATACAAGATTGTTTAGTTCTTGATGATTTATTTAAAAATAACAGTGTGCCAAAAATGTTGAGTTTATATGTGCTTAGAGGTCTACCATGTTTAAAGACTTCGATTCAGCATTATGATTCTCCATGAGCTTGGAAGATTCCTTGGTTTTGCTTGGCTCTCTGCTCTTTTGTCCTTTAGGTAGATTTCACTGTTTTCCCCAAACATAGTAATTTTGCTATAAATGGCTCTAGTCATATCTTCAAGGGTCTAAATTGCTCTTCATTTTGATCTTTTTTTTTCCCCCGGGGAAACAACCGCCATCTACCTATGCTGTATCCCACTGCTGCCACCAAAACTTCCTTTACAAAGATGCTAAAATACATAAACCTATAAATACATCCGCATTACAAAAGTGGCTGGAAAATAAGCAACCTGTTTCACAAGACTGTCAAGGTTGAAACAATTGTTTCCCCTCAGGCCAGAATGCAGACAGCTTACATTCTCACATTTTCCACATGGAAGGAGGAGACACCCACCCCTGGGAGAGACAATGGGTGGGAGGTCTCAGCACATGCCTGCAGGGGAAGACACACAGCTCAAGTTGCTTCAACATGCATCTCTCAGAGCTCAGGTGTATTCTCTAACACGGGGTCATCTCTTGGAATTACCTGTTCAAACTCTTCAGCTTTAAATAAATGACCTAATACTGACTCATGGGGAAAGGCTCATTTAAGCAGAGGGATGTACATTCAGCTGACTGCTGTGGTCTTTTTTGATCCAGGAGATTCTTCCAACAACCAGTGGAGACGATTTCAGTAGAATTATTATTAACAGAACCTTTCACATGTAACTTTTAAAGCATTGCTGTTTGATTAGGAAAAAATCAATGAAAACATTTACAGTTAGCTCTATTATTTGGTCTCCAGGTGGTAATGAGGAGAACGTACTTCAAAATTCAGGTTCATAAACAGAATTAAAAGGAGCATCATTCTCTGATGTGTGCCCTTGGTCTGATGGCAGACATTGTCACTGCCTAGCTTAGACATGCATGTGGTTGAAGAGGATTGAGCTGCCTTTATATATGTTTTTAATCCTATGACTTTGGGCATATTTGACTGTGTCCCTCAATCTGGGGAAAAATGCTAGCTGGTAGGGCAAAGCCTTGGCTCCCCTGGCTACCCTCACCATGCTAGGCTGACTAGACACTTGCACAGCTGGAAATAAGAGACTTCATAAAGAAATTTGCAATAGTTTGTTTTCTTTTTTTTCATGTAAAGGGAGAAGGGAAGAATCATAACTCAAAAGAGAGGTCTAGATCCTGCTGTTGGCTGAAAGGTGTGCTCCAAAACTCAGTATGGGATCAAATATTCAGAAAAATTCTGAGGTCCAAAGCTTAAATGAATGAAAAGGCATTAATAAAGACTGAAGGGAAAAAGAGGTATACAAGGCCTCAAATTAACTGTACCTTTTTCTAGTCAACAGTGTCAGCTTCTCAATTTAAGTATGCTGAACTGTGTATTTCATGGCTCATCATTTTATCATTTAAGTGCAAGTTTCATGTAATTGCAAGGAAAGATGCTAAAACTGAATCAAAACAAAACTCAGACTTGGAAAATAATTATGCTTTGCCAGTAAACCATACCGATAATGTCAGTTATAATGAATCATATAAAGGAAAGCCATGTGTTCTTTATATAGCATGAGGATCTCCAAATTATAGTACCTTTCAGGTTGAAACCTCGGCACTGAGTCAGAGGGTTTCCATGTCTCACATCTTGTCTACGGCTCCTCCTGCAATATTTTGTAAAAACAAAATGTTATTCCAAGATAGCTACACTAAAAACAAGCATTTCTTCATCTGTGGATTTGTTTCTTTTTTTTTTTTCTTTTACTAGATCAACTGTTAGGGATAGTTCATGACCTCCTGTGGGTGTGCTTTACTCTTGGTGGGCTTGCTGGAGTGAGGATACTGTTTAGGTGAAGCATCTGTTGAAGCTTATAAAACAGGTGCAGTTTTTGTAGGTAAAGCAGTTGTGCAGTGGAGGTGCAGGGATGGAAGGATCAGAGGTGATACATGAAAGAGACATCTTTCCACTCACAATACCCAGCATTCAAAGCCAGAACCCCCAGCTGGAACTCTTCATGAAGGCAAACAGCTAACAATGAGATTTGTAAGATTCATACTGCTCGTATCTAACACACCAGCAGAAAATTATGATAAAAGGGCATGTTCCTGCCTCCATTTTAGCAAGTACTTATTTTTGGTGCCTGTAGCCACCTTTGTAGCAGAGTGACTAAGTATTCATCCAGAACGGTGGAGAGCTAAGATTCTATTCTGTCTTCTATTTGAAGGGATGTGACTATTTCCAAAATAAAATAAAACTCACCAAGTATCAGGATACTTCTAAATAGGGAATTTATTATATAATCTGGATGGCAGCTGTAAAATCACGATCCTGTAGCAAACTGTCTGGGGAGCTTACTGGGACTGGGAATATTGGCACTTCAGTCCTCTTCCGCTAGGAGGTCATAGTTCACAGAATTCAGTGCATGAAAAGCTGGCACACAATTTTATTATTATTATTATTATTAAAATATATTATTTTAATTGCTACATATTGTGTAAGGTAGCTCAGTACTTATCAAGTTCAAGAAAAAAAAAATATTGGTGATAGATTGTTGCAAATGGACACTGTTGTGATATTAAGCAGCTGTATTCTGAACCAGGCACTAAGGACTTGAGGGTCAGAAACCATTAAAAGCCCCTGGAGCTCCAGTACTACTGAGTAAAGGGTGACACATCTATGGCCACATTATACCAGGTAGTGCACAAAACACCCAGAGAAAGTGCTCATAATCCCCTGTCACCCGATCCTCCACTACATTGAAAAGCAAATATTTGAAAGGTGATGTTTCAAAGGAGTAATTACTGAAATTCCAAGTATAGCTTTTATGTTTACCATCGAAAATATTTCATTTTATGCCTTGGGGTCTTAACCCTTGTGAACTATTTACATAAGTCAAGGGAAACAATGAAGAATTTCTAAGTGAATGTCAGAGTTCTCGTGCTACTGTGAGCTGCTCTGCACTGTCAGAAATGGCACGCTGCTTGCATTAAGCAGTTCTGAGAGTGTAAACTTAGCACTTGGATATTTATTTAAAAGAAAAAGTGGCGGTTAGAAAATAAAGATAATACTATAAGGTGTTTTGGGGTAAATGTTGCATGAGGAACTACAATAATTCACAGGAGACACAAGTGTCAAAAGAAGCAAATAAGCAAATGCATACAGCAGAAACAACTGTCTAGACAATGGGATTTGGCTCTAATTACCAATGTTTTCTCCTTCATAATCTGTCTTGTTAGATAAAGAGACAACTAATTTCCTTCACATATGAAAACCAGACCTTTTTCCATACAGTTTGAGGTGTTTATTTTGGTTTGACATGAAGAGCAAATTGCAAACAAAGTATCAGCATGAAAGCAAGCCCCAGTGGAAACAGCCCTGGGTGGGTGTATATAATGGGATGGCAAACTGGAAACTGCACAGGCCAGGTGTACTTGGCTGCTCCTTGTACCTTTTGGCTATGTTAGTGTAGGTGTTAGGTGGCCTGAGACCTGGGGATTTTTCTTTTCTTTCCTCCCCCATATTCTGACCTTTGTTCCATGGAAGAAAACAATGAGTTTGCAGACTGGTGGCTGCATATTCTGAATGAAAGCAGTTGCAACCCCATGTACGTTACCAATTGCTACGTGGCCAGTTTGGGCTGTACCTTGTAATCTCAAGGAATCAGTCAAGAAAACTTTGCAATAACAAAAACAATTTTCGTTAATCCCAGGGGATGACATTATTATCAGCAGATCCAAGCTTTGCCTGTTTCTGTCAACTGTCTCCCTCTATGAGGGAACAGGAATAAAACCCAGTGACTGTGTATGGCCTTCTGCACCTGCAGCTCAGATGTAGGCTCTGAGCACCATCACAGGTTTAGGTTGGATGTCAAGAAAGTTCTTCACCCGGAGGGTGGTGGGGCACTGGAACAGGCTCCCCAGGGAAGTGGTCACAGCACCAAGCCTTCAAGAAGTGATTGGACAATGCTCTCAGACACAGGCTGTGACTCTTGGAGTGTCCTGTGCAGGGCCAGGAGTTGCACTCGATGGTCGTGATGGGTCCCTTCCAACTCAGCACATTTTATAATTCTGTTATTCTAGAATATGCACTCTAAACCTCTTCTGGCACAACCTGAGGCTGTTTTCTCTTGCCCTTTTGCTTGTCACCTGGGAGAAGAGTCCAACTCCCGCTGGCTCCCACCTCCTTCCAGGTAGTTGTAGGGAGCATACACCTGAAAGGTTTGTCTCCTCTGCAGCAACAGTTCATTGTGTATTCTGTAGCTTTGTTTGTATATGAAGCAAAAACTTATTAAGACAAGAGCTCACTACAGCCTTCTGCTATTAAATACTTCCCTTGGGAGAAGGAAAGAGACTCCTGTTTTGCATAAGATTATGAGATGGACTATTAGTTCTGTTGTAAATTAAAAAGAAATTGCTTTCCCTGTCTGATTTAATGAACCTCATGTCAAAAATCCCAAATCCACAGGCATTACATGTAAATCACATTTGCCTAAAATTTTCCTGAAAATAATTCTTCTCACTTAGGAGCAAATGAAGAACAAAAAAATATAAATGAGTTTATTCCTCAGACAGCCTGAGAGATCTTTTGCTGTATTCAGGGCTATCATAATTACATCCATAGTAAGTAATTGAATTTAAATGAAGGGAACAAATGTCTCACTGATTTTGTGTGCATGAGACAGAAAGATTAATATTTATGATTAAGAACCAATTTTTTTTTCTTTTCTTTTTTTTTCCATCTATTACTTTAAATATGAACAGCCAAGCTGTTTACCATACACTCTTGCGGCATACAGACCTAGACGATGAATAATTCCAAGCACAACAGCCATGGGGGTATTGTTTGTACATTCTCACAAAAGGAACGACATCCCACTTCTCCATCACATTACAACACTCCAGGCTACACAACAGAATGAAAGCGATCTTCCCTTGCAAACTTCACCACGGTGCTTAATCCTGCTCACCTTTTTCCTGTGGGATAAAACCTGGAGCAGGAGTTGCCATCCCAGGCGCAGTACGGATCTCGGGCTAGGCAGCAGTCGGCACAGGCGGTCCCGTAGATGTGGCAGCGATGCAAGGAAACCTGGGTGACCCCTTCATCTGAGCTCACATACAGCTGTTGCTGCAGGAGGAAATGGGAAGATTTATTTCAGATGTCAAGGAGTTTCATCCGAGACCTGGCTAACACACCCGAAAAGCCTTTCAATTAATTCTGGAATTAACTCAAGACCAAGAGGGGAGCCACAAATATATATATAAAGTCAAGATCGACACAAATTTCCCAGGTGAACAGCCCTATATTATTTCCACCTTCCTGCTAGGAAACACCTAGAAACACTGGGAAATGTTAATGGTTTTTTGGGCATTGAGTGTCATTGTTCTGGTCTGGGGCAGACAGGCTGAGTTAATATTGCTCAGATTTGAGAACTTGGTTCTTATCCAGTGAGGATTATTGGCTCAAGCCTTTGAACTAAGTGTTTTCTCTGCACATAGTCACTTTAATAAATATTATGCAGAGTTCCTAGTTGGATCCTCCAGTGCACACAGTTCCAAGATGTAAAACCTAGAGATTACATTGAGGCTTATGGCCAGATTCTGATAGCCTTATATACCTGGAAAAATAAGCCAAGAGAATTTTCACAATAAATCAGAGCCTTTGCAAGAGAAGTTCAAAGTGAGTAGATCATTACCAAAATCTGGGCCAAAATAACTGTTTTACTCAAAAACAATTAATCATTCTAAAAATATAAATTAATATTGAACAAAATCACTTGAAATTCCTTTGATCTTCTTGTCATAAAAGTGAAAATGCATACTGAATTGGAGTTAGTGAATAATATTTACTTAGTAGTAGCTTGGTAAAATACTGAGCAACATCTTGCTTGCAAAATCATAGAATACAGATTTTTAGCTTGTGTGTTAACCATTTCAGCAGAAATCCTCTCAACTGTTTTCATCATTCTTGTTGCCATTGTTTATTACTACTAAACAAACATGCACAATTGCACCATGGACTCAACAGTTCCAACACTGCCTTTTTACAATGATCAGACAGACTTCCAAGGAAAAATTTCTATTTAGGACTTTAGAGGAAAAAACTGGGAGGGTGAATTTCCACTTTTAGTATTTTTTTGATTCCTTTATTGTAAAACAAACAACAAAAATCGACACTTTCAGTGAATTAGAAATTATACATAATGAATAGAAATTGTTTTATCTTAGTGGCTGAAGGGCATATAAGCAGCTCCTGCAAACTTCAGTCAAGTTTTCCATATTCAATATGGAAAATTCACCTAGATTTAGTGAGCTCCACAAGAACTGATATTCTAACACCTAAGTCAATTTGCTTCTCAGTTAATAAGCACTAAGCAGGCATTCCACTTTGCTTTACCTTTTTAGATGAAATCTTCATTGTTGTTATAGGAGAATTACTCTGAAAGACAAAGTTACAAACCATTGTCAAGAACTCTGTCCCAACATTAAAATTTAAAAGTCACTAACTCAAATCTAAGAAAACTATACATTTTTATATCCTGGAAAGGGACCACTCACTCCTACTAAGTACTGCTATTTTCAGAACTAAACAAATGACATATAAACAGTTAATGTCTCACAAAATATATTGTCAAAACTCAACCACATTATTATTAGTCACATGTATCTAAAAGGTCTTTGTACACTTATAATTAACCTGCATTTGTGCTATCTTAGCAACACAGAAGCCATTACTTTAACTCTGTAGTAAGAGAATGTTTTTTTCTTTGATGATGATAAGGAAAAATCATACAATAGCTCATGAATATTTACTACATGATCCAGATAAGAATATGACATATTTTTCCTACAAATTATCTATAGTGTATACAGTTTGGTCACCAATGAACATATAAATTCAGATCATCAGTGACTAGAGTATTTAAAATGGCATGAGTGTTCTTGAATGTTTCTTTCCCAGAGACAGTACTGTAGACTACTGTGTGTCATCATAGCAGTCTATTAATGTCTGTGTCCAAATCCAATATTAAAGAGCTGTAAAAGGAATTGTTACATTCCTTGCCTTAAGTCATTATATTCATCCAAACAAGTGATAAAATTGATGGTAATAAAAATGTTCAGCACTTTTTTAAGATTCAGCATTTGCTCAGTCACAAGGGAAAGCTGCAACAGTGGGCTAGGATTAATCGCAGTGGACCACAACACAGCAGGGAGGTTAGGACTAGAAAATCTGGCTGCAAATCATGTGAACTGGAAAAGGTTTGGAGAAGTTTAGAGCTGCTTCATGAACTGTCTGGAGACTCAAGATCAAATACAACACTGGATCTGATGCCACATTCTCCTTTCCTTGTTTATATTCTGAAAGAGGATCTCTTCTTTGATACCCTTGATATTAACTAGGACAGGGCCCATGATTTTACCCCTGCTCTCTTGGAGAGACTCATCTAAACACCATGACATCACACAGATTGTAACAGCAGAGGTTATCATGATTTTTAGGTTTCAGGATAAAAAGGTCTGTGCATAGAGACACAGAAGTTAGGTTTAGGCTGACAATGCCTCTCAGTCCACCTATCTTCATGGTGTATTAATTTATGTTTCAGTAAATGGAATTAGCAATACCTTGCTGAAGAGTGTGTTTTAAGTAATATCGCTCACATACATCTTTTTTAGTGCAAGTCTTCAACAAAAGCCTAGAAAGACAGACTATGACTTCATGAGTGTTAGCACAGTGTATTCTTTTTCTTAAAGAAACTGCCTTGATAAAGAAGATTAAATTTTCTTTTTTGTATTCTGTCAATGAAATAGAGAAAAGACCATGACAAAATCCTTAACTAAGTCTATGGACATATACTACCATTTTCCCTGAGACTACTGTTTAATGAATAGCCCATTCAGATATTTGAAAGGGATATTTCAAATGAGAGCGAACATTTTCTTTAGGTTATTACAACTGTTACATGCCAGAGTGATTGACAGAGGCTGTTCCCTTATCTCCCTGTAGTTTTTGTGTTTCTTTTCAGCTTATGTTGTGTTAAACTAGTAGTTTTCTTGACTCCCGAGGCATGTGACTTTGAAGAACAGAAGTTAAGCAAAAACAACACTAATTTGATTTCATTTTGCAACTGAGAACCAGGAAGATTTTCAGATTATCAAAGTACAGAAACCTTAAATTCCAACCATACATAGAAACAGTCTCCAGAAGTGATGCCAATGATAAAAGTCTCCTTCTGGAAGCCATTATAACATGACCTCCTAAAAAAGTGATTATCAAAATCCTTCTAGCCAGTATATCAACATAAAAAATAGGGAACTGAAATATAGGAGAAGAAAAGCACTTCAGCTAGCTATAGCCTTCATAACAGTCAACATTTTGTAATCCTCTTGGTGTGGTAATCAAACTGACAGCATGCACGTTTACTTGGTCTTTTATCAAATCACAGTTGCCCTTGCCAAAGTCTGTTAGAACAAAGTGTTTGTGTGAACATACACACTGGAAAAACAAAAGAAGGAGAAAGCCAAACCTGAAAAACCTCCAGCTCCTCTAAAATGAGTTCTCCACTTGCAGAGAAGTTGGTGGGTAGGACAACAACTTTTTGTATGGTTCCTTGATCTGTAATAGGTGAGAACAAGTGAGACCATGTGACACAGAGAGAGAGAGAGAAATAAAAAAGCAGATTAACCTTCAATAATTATAAAAGGAAACCATCAAAGAAAGCACTATGACAGTGAGAAAGGTAAGAAATGTTCAGTAATTTCCACGGTTTGGAGTCAGTAAGAATGATGAGATGATTCCTTATACAGGAATACTAATATAGTATTATTCTCATATATGAACAGAAGTCATAATAAGATTGGATTTATTACCACTACTGTTACCATTCTATACAAAAAGATCAATCAAAATCAGTATATTCTGTCATAGCTGCTGTACAGACACACAGAGGCAGAATCTGTCCTAATGATCTTAAAGTAAAACACAATATAAACAGGTAAAAGGGAGCTACTGCAGGATGTAACATATATTCATATCCAATAAAAAAATGCTAGGATAACTGATGACATGAAACGTAAACCTTCCAAAGAATAACTCTATCTACACATAAACACAGTAAGATGAAAGCTTTTTTTTAAACCAAATTAAAACAATAATCAAGTACATTATATACTGGTAGGAAGCTAATATTTTACTCTGCAAGGTAAAAAGAAAAAGCAAGGTAAAGATATTTTACCTATTATATCATGGCTTCCCTCTCAAAATACAGTTCCAAGCCTCACAAATCCACTCAGAACAAAGGAGTAAGAAGTAGAAATATGTGGCAATGACAGAGTTTTTGCAGGGTAGATGTGATAAGTGAGACCAAACAGAAATTTGTGATTAGTTTTCCAAATTTCTTATGTGGAAAGAATATGTGAGATGAAGGGCTCCATCTGTGAAGGCTCTTAAAGGCTGAGACAGCCACTGAAGTATCTCTGATGTGGCAAAAAAGGCAGACTGTGGGATAATCACAAGAATGAGCATTTTAACTTGGAAAAAACACATAGAATTCCTCTTACCTGAAAGACCTAGAAATTAGACTGAGTAGAATAAATCTATTTGCTCAATACTGATTCTGAGGAATGAGAACACACGGTACAGATTCTGTTCAGCCTTCAAAAGTTTTAAGAGCAATGTAGAGTTGTGCAGTTGGTAGAACATCAGCATAGCACAATATAGGCAAGTATCTACATTTATTAAGAAATTTCAGTTTCCTGTTTGGCAATTCATAATGATGACAATGTAAGCTGAAATAAGTTCCATTTTGTTTTTGCTTTAAGCTCAGTGATTAAACTCTATAGCTAGAGCTGCAGGGTAAGATGATTATTCTAAGTAATGTACATGTCCTTATTTCACTCGAGAAAGCCAGATACTACTATTACTACTACTACAACTACTTGTTGTTGTTGTTATTATTATTATCATTACAAAAAAAAAAGTTTAAAGCCAGAATATTGATATTTAATGACTTGACCATATAGAGAGAGTACATTGCAGTATTTTGTCTTTAAAAAAAAGGAAGGAAAAGAGAAACTGAAAGGTGACAAGGCTTAAAAATGTGTACTTATCAACGGTACATGCTCAGGGCATGTTAGGCATGAATTTTTCATGAGAATTTTCTACAGAGACATTTATTCTCATTATACAACGGCATGATAAAAGAGTTCCTTCTGAAGAAACTTTACTGAAACTAAATCTTGTGATAGCACAGCTGTGGTCTAGCCTGGGTGCCAGTATTAGTAAAGCTATGAGAACCTGAGAGAGATTTACTAACTGCCAGGACCCTCCGAAGTGTTAAACTGCTGCAGATGCCTCCCTCAGAGGAATGGAGAAGGGTGTGTGTGTATTTCTTCTCCTACTTAAGGGAATAACCCCCTCACACACGTACACAGCTTCAGTCCAGTCTACCTCTGCCTCTTTGCATTCTTTTACCGATTCTCTCTCTCTCTAACATTAGACTCTACCTTGCAAAATACTCAATCAGAAGTGCAGGAAGGAATTGCAGCCTTTTGTGGGTTTTTTTTTTTTTGCAGCTGCCTGCAAAGTGTCAAGTACCTGTAACCGTGACATACAGGGCACTAAGCATGTTGACAGTGACCTTACCTGCAAAGGAATGTAAGGCTGCTGAGCCTCTGAAGAACCGGTTTATGTCAATGATCCATTAGCACATGCCACACATTTAAAATTCCTAAATTGTCTTGAGTCCTCAAACATTACCCCAAACTGAAATCAGAACCTGAGGGGAGATTTTATCCTGGGCATTGGCAGAGAAAATACTGATAATGCCTGACGCCAAGTCCTTGTGTCCTAATAACCTTTCCTATTTGTAAAGCAGGTTCCTATCTACCTTTTTGTTACAGCCCAGAAAAATACACAGAGTGAAGGACTGTTTACCTTCGTATTCATTCCCTTTGACTCAATATTTTACCATTTGCTTTGAGTCAGTATTGTACCATGATGGACAGATCCTTGCAGAAAGGAATGTTCCATTGTTTTAAAGGAGACTTAATACAACGTTTAAAGTAAATATTCAAGTAGACAGTAGAAAGCTATTGATTAAATAAAATTTCTTAAAGCAAGGGATTCTAATAATCTGTATATATATATATCTCTCTATATACGCCTTACATAAGCACTTCCAATAATACATAACTTACAGGCTATAGTTCTCCCAGTGCTTCTAAAAATAGTCTTGCTACTGTTGCTCAGCCTCTTCCTTAATAAATGAAAAGCAAATATTTGTCCCCAAACTTTTTCATTTCTTTCTCAGTAGCACTGCTGTCTCCACTATAAACACAAATTTGCATCTGACAAATCAAGTAACATGCTCACATAGAAAGCTTATGGTATATTTGAGTTTTGTTGAAAATCTGATTTGATTATTTCTGCTAATGGCAAAGCAGTGAACTAAATTCCCTGGGTCAGAGGAAAGGATGAAGCACTGTATGCTGCAGGACATTTATGCAAAGCAGCACCTGATCTGTTTCTGAGTATATTTAACAATAGATAATATTTTATGCTGGAAACTGGCAGAAGAGATCATCAAGCCAAATTTTTTCAAGTTTGGTCAATATATGAAATTAGAAGGTAATCCCCTAAAATTCATAAAAATGAACAGTATGGTTTCCTTTGCCATTTAGTTGTTCCTTACAGAAATCCACTTGAAAACAGTTCTCCATTGCTATGATTTTACACAGTCATGAAAAAGCTACTATATCTCCAGAATATCAATCTGCCACTAGAAATGAAGGGGCAGATTTTTGCTCACTGCTTTACTAATTCTTCACCAGGAGCTGTTGGCAACCTTGCATCAGCTCAGCAGTCTGTGAGCCAAGGGGAGATGGACAAACAAAAGGGAATCTCCCTCAAGCTGACAGTAAGAGGACAGGAACGACTCAAAATGCTTTTCCATTTCAAACCTGCTTAACAAATGCAGGTGTGCCAGCCTGACATGGAAGACAATGATACTGAGATCATGTTCCCTCTGAGAGGACTGAGAAACTGCGAACAGCAAGGGAGGAAAGTGAAGGCTAAAAAAAGGTGTAGAATGTATTCAGAATGGGAAATAAATGAAGAAGGAAGGCATTCCAATAAATGGAATGGAAGTAGAAGAGGCTTAATCATCATTATAATTATAGTAATATTTCTTGAAATGCAAGACATGATTCTGGACTGATATTAATCAGCTAAGCTTCATCAATACCAGTTAGACTGTGCTTGATTACGTTAATTCCTGGTCTGCCTGACCAGGTAAAGCCTAATAAACAGACATGAAAAATGCAGAGGTTTTTGGCAGTATCAGAAGGTCTGACTTTAAAACTCATTCTCTGAATTTTGACTAGCTTTTATTTCCCTTGTCCTAAGTGAACACTGCAGCTGTCAGTAATGTGAGCCTCAAAGAGAGCCGGGACCCATCTACCTCTGAGACATATCACACAGGCAAATTAAACTATAAATAAAACCCCCAAATTTTCCACATCATACAAAAATTACTGCAGTAGGCACAAACTTCTACTCTGGCATGAGTTTCAAGAGGCTTCCCTCAGTAATCCCCACCCCTGATGTGTCTGACACTGCTGGACACCCTCTAAAAACTCTTTCTCCATGTTTTACCTGCCAGCCTAATGGCAGCTAACTATTTCTGGTCTCTTATCTGAATTGAACATGATGTATACAAATAACCTTACAAAGAAAAAAGAAAGCAAAAAGTTTATAGAATGTTTGAAATCTGTCTGTTTGAGAAAATGTTGAGGCTCAGCAGAGCACCTGAGAGGGTGGCAGGTTAGCAGACAGGGCTGACAGCCACATTCCCATGCTCTGTGTCTGCTGTAATTCAGAGCTCTCACCACAGCCACTAACCTCTCTCTGCTTCGTTCACTCATCTGTCAAATGGGGGTAATTTTTTTCCAGCTCATAATATCTCTGTGAAACTTCATAAAATTCAAGCTGCATCAAAGAACAAAAAGACAGATACAAATGCTCACAGCTGAGGGCAAAGTTTTTGTACAGCCCCAGCTCAGTCAATCTTTTGGGGCACAGTGTCAGCTTGCTTGAATAAAAACTGAACAAGGGAAATGAAGCAGGTGGAGGTACACCCTCTTGACCTACACATCATCTTAAAAGTCGGTGAAAAAGCTTTGTATGAATAGGTCAATGAAAGGTTATGAACGACTCAGGCACTATGACCAAGAGGAAGAAGGAAATTGTGTCTGACGTCTGTTGTGCAACATCATCTTCCCAAGCTCACAGTCTCACAGTCACGAAGCTGCACCCAGGAAAACTATGGAAGGCAAACTTGCTCTTTTGACCAGATTATCTCTCTTTCTTAGAATCTGTAGATCTTTTGGCTACTGCATTACTGGAGGCTACTGTTGTCAGCAAGGGTTAGTTTTCCAAAAAGACAGTCATCATACAACACCATGAAAATGAGTATTAAACTTATGCTCTGGAGGCACCTAATACATCCAGACTTTGAAAACAAATGTTTCATCAGAGAAGAAAAGATAATAAGAAATATCGATCAACCTCATGTCACATCAGATGCATGTGGCTGACATTAATCCTCTCAATAAGCCACACTGAAGCCTGAAGTGCCTTTTTACGACAGTAACTTAGATCTCTTTCCAGAAAAACGTACCATATCTTGATAGCAAGGAGCTGAAAAAAATCCCATTGGTGCCCATAGCTGTTTAATGTACCCAAGTTTGACCCAGACATTTAAATATTTTCTTAACACCAAGAGCAATAAAAAACCCCATGAATAATCTTTTGGTTGTGCAATCTGTGTGTACTTTGACCAAAAGCTTTCGTGCTGCAAGCAGTAGGTGGCATGCTTAATAAATGAACATTAATCTCATGAATATGTTCTCATGGTGTTTTACTGCTGTCTTAAAACTCAGATAGAAAACAATCTACCACAGGATGAACACAAAATGCTGAAAGCTCAGGTTCTTAGATATAACTGAAAGGCGTAAATGAATTACGGTACAAATCTAGGGTGAATCCAAAAATCTCAGGACTGAGTCCTGGCCCATCACAGAAATGAAATAATTTAAACGGAACTCTAATCCCAAATTCTTGAACTCAGTATGTTGTTTCTCATTGCATAGGGAAAAAATACCATCACCATTTCTCTAGCCAAATATGCAAATGAGTGATTATATTCTTTCCAAGTAAAGTATCTCTTGGGTTTGTGTTTAGGAAGAAAAGGTAGGTAGACAGCACTCTTCTGTAGCACTGCTCTCTACTCCAAGTCAGCTCAGGTCAGACAGGGGTGAAGAGATCCCTTAGGGGAGACCTAACAAAACTAGCAAGGTTTGTTAAGTGCTTTGGGAGTCTTCATGTTTGAAAGCACAGGAAAACCAGGAGATTGTAATAATTTGAAAGGCATGGAATGCCACAAGAACAATGTCTGTGCCTGGGATTTATTTTGTTTGCTATGCAGGTAAGCAAGGGAGAAAAGCAGCACATTAACACTGGGTATGGATCAGTCCCTGTGAGCACAGCACTTCTGTCTGGGGAGCAAAGGAAAAACTACATTTAGTTCACACCAATGTGAAAAAATTACAGAGCTGCCTATACCCTCCTGTGCCACGGCTACGTGATGAAAACCACTGGGGTTGTCGGAGCTCTGTACTTCTGTTATTCTTCACTTGCATTCAGGAACTGATTTATTACTGAGGCTATAGAAGAGAGGAAAAGCTAAACATTTTGCGTGCTTTGCATCTGGCAAGACATAAAACACTCCGAATTCAAGCATGAGACAGGTCACTGACAGTGACAGACATGGCTGGCAACATCTCAGTTCAGCAGCAGTAACTCATCATTTGAGCTGAGTGTAATTGTCACCAGGTGTCAAGTCCCATTGTCTCCGGCTGTGGGGCTCCAGGCTCCCAAGGAAATTATCACATGAAGTTCTCCTATACAATGTGGTTTTTGCATTTGCTGGGATGAACTGAAACCAAAGCAAATCCCCTCTGCATTCCTTTTGACACTTAATATCTTTGTCAAATCCTCCTGAGTCTCACAGAAAGCAGAGAATAAAGAAAACAAGTTTGTCCTCTCAGTGTCTGAAATTTGATCACTTTTATTTGAAAGGGCTGAGAAATGAAGTAACTTACATTGCAACGATTTCTTTGGAGGAAGACCCTGGAAGGTATTAATGTCCTGTGCCCTGCTCAGGAAGAAAAATGCCTGTCCTCTATGTCACTAGAAAGCAGAAAATGATCCTTGTCTCCAGTGTAATGGAGAAGATAAAGCAATGAATATTAAGTATCAAGAGCTGCACTTTTTGTATCTGATCCATAATGGGTCCTGTGCTGATACACAGAAGAGAATTAAGTTAACATAAGAACAACCTGAGGTATATTTATGTTTTTAACAGCTCACATGTGTGTATGACGCCACAATGATCACTTAAAAACAGTCAGATGGTCATCAAAGGATAAAGTGAAATTACCAATATTTATCTCTTGCAGAATTATTAAAGTGCTTACTATCAAATTGTGAATCCAAGCACATTTCAGCTTTTCAATACTTTTCCAGCTTTAACTATCATTGCCACATTAACATTCTATATGGTTTGGGAACTTATGTCTTGATCTTTTCCACTAAGCTTTAGTGGAATTTCTCCAAATAACATTAGATGCTTACAGAGCACTTTAAAACAATAGCACCACCATTTATTGAAAAAAATAATAAAAGTTCATTTGAATGATCTGTACTAGCCTACCAATCTATTACTTTGACTAAACATAGTGATATGTCAAAGAAGAAATCTAACAGTAAAGTAAAACTTCTCTTTTACCAAGTTTTCTTGTGCAGTTGTATAACAAGAGTAGGAATGCTCTCTATCAACACTTCCGATATTTCTATAGTAGAAAAAGACTTTACTTCTGCAGGGAAGGAGAAAAAAGATATCCTAACAGGTCACAAAGACGAGAATTGTGTCTGCATTAATTAAACTAAACAGAAAAAGTGGTTTTATGTTAGTGGGTGGCAGGAGGAGAAGGAGGGGAGGAGAGACCCACATTGTAGAAAGCCCTGTCCTAATAAGGTTAATTTAATAGTTTCCAATAGCTCTGCAAACAGGAGATACTCAAGATTACCTTAAAACTCATTTATCAATTTCCAACCAAGAAAACAAAAATACTGAGATCAAAAACTTACTAAATTCTTTGTATAATAAATTACCCTGACTATGCTTTATCACATACTAAGCATTCACTTTACAGCAGATGGAGACTTAGTAAAGGTTTCATGTAAAAACATGGAATCATAGAATTGTTTAGGTTGGGAAAGACCTGAAGGAACACCAGTTGGGACCAAGTGCCAGCTGGATGTAACTCCATTCACCACCACTCTCTGGCCCAGCCATTCAGCCAGTTTTACACCCAGTGAAGCGTCCATGCCATGATCAGCTGGTTTCTTCAGGAGAATGCTGTGGGAAATGGTGTCAAGGCCTTTACTAAAATCCATATAGACAACACCCAGAGCCTTTCCCTCAGCCACTGTGTGGGTCACCTGGCCATAGGAGCTCAGGCCCAGCAGTGCCTGCCTTTCACAAACCCATGCTGGCTGGGCATGATCCCCTGGTTGTCCTGCACATGCCGTGTGATGGCACTCAAGATGATCTGCTCCATAACCTTCTGCAGCCCTGAGGTCTGGCTGACAGGCTGTAGTTCCCCACATCCTCTTTGTGGTCCTTTTTGTGGATGGGCATCCCATAACTTCCAGTCAGCTGGGTCCTCCCCAGTTATCAGGACTGCTGCTAACCAATGGGAAGTGGCCTGGAGAGCCACTCTGCCAGCTCCCTCAGCTCCCTCGGGTGGATCCCACCCAGCCCCAAGGACTCCTGTGGGTCTAAGGGCTGTAGCAGGTCGCTGACCATTTCTCCTTGGATTATGGACGCTTCATTCTACTCCTTATCCCTGTCCTCCAACTCAGGGGGGTTGGGAACCTGCAGAACTGGTCTTCCTACTAAAGACTGAGGCAAAGAAGGCATTAAGTACTTCAGCCTTTTCACTGTTTCCCCCCATATCCTAAGGATGGAAATTCTCCTTAGGTCTCTTTTTGCTGCTAATGTATTTATAGAAACATTTTTTATTACCTTTTACAGCAGTAGCCAGATTGAGTTCTTGCTAAGCTTTAGCCCTTCTCATTTTCTCCATCCATAACCTCACATGAATGAAGTGGTTTTGTTTTCCTGTCACTGAACTGCAGAAACCTGGAGCCTGTAGAAGACATCTGGTGCAATCCCACATTCAAAGCAAGTCCTATTAGAGCAGGCTACTCAATGCTGTGTTAGTTGGGTTTTCAATCTTTTGAGTCACTGAAGATGGAGACTTCATAACCTCTCTGGGTCCTTTTTCCACTGTTTGATCACACTGATAGCAAAAGCCTTTTCCTTTATGTCTAATAGCACTGTCCCACACTGCAACTTGTGTGAAATCCCTCACCTTGGCACTGAGCACCTTGAGAAGATTCCCCATGTGCTTTTTTACCATTAGGTGGTTGTGCCCACCCATTTGATAGCTGTCAACAGCATTAAGGTCTCCCCTAAGCTTTCTCTGAATAAACCCATTTTCTCAGCTTTTTGTCATACATCACAGGATATAGCTCCTCAACTATCTTGCTCCATTAGGTCAACGTTTTGTTTGTACTGGAGAGCCCACAGCTGGGCACAGCACTCCTGACAGAAGCCAAATACAGGGAAAAAATCCCTTCCATCAACCCGTTTGCTGGATACACTTCTGCACACACAACACAGTGTGCAGTTGGCCTCTTTTGCCACATAGGCACCCTGCTGATTCTGATAACTGGAGAGGTTTTTCCAAGAGTGAAGAGAGTTACTTTTAATCCTTTCCCTGTAAAAGGCTGACATTCTTGAGAGTTTTTTTACCACCCGCTTCCTAAATCTATTATAACAAGATGGTTATTCCCAGCCCCATGTGAGTTTGTTGGCAGACACAATTACTCTACAAGCAGAAAACAATCAGGACCCCGAAAATATGTGAACCATAAAATCAATGCAAGCCATCTCTGTAATTATTTGCTGATGTTCAGAGATATATTTGTTTCTCCTAGAGTTCTTTTCCTTTTTTCTGTTTGAAGCCATCTGTAGCAAAAAAGATTAGTATTTGTGCCTATTGACCTCTAAAGCCCTGTTAAACCAGTGGGAGTTTCACATGTGAGTGAGTCCTATGGTCTAGTCAGAGTAACACTCGTCTGCTTCAATCTGAAGGGTGTGATTCATATCAGAATATTTTAAAAAATTAAAATTGATCAGTACAAGAATCACTTGACCTGTTCCCTGCAGACTTCAAGATGCATAACACCACATCCAAATTTGATGTAAGAAAAACAAAATATAGGTTATATTAGACAGAAGTTATTTTAGAATAATGGACCAAGTTCTCTGTGTCCACTACTGCTAGGACTCCAACCATTTCTTTCTTTTTCTCTGCTAAGTACTTCCATATTACTACTGTTTTCTAGCGCAGTTGTTTTTGCCTTTGCAACATCTTGATCAGATGGTGCTTTTCTTCAGAAGTAGCTTACACAGCATAGATTAAACAATGATGATGAGAGTATAAAAAATTACAAAGCTAGATTTTGTTTTTTTTTTCTCGTGTTAAAGATCATCAAAATCTAATGTGGAACCATATTGCAGACAAACCATATTCAAGAGAAGTATTACTATTTAGATACAATAAAATATACACTGGTGGTTTTTTTAATCTCAAAATTAAGATCAATACATTGTATCTCTTGCACATAATTCATGTCTACAGTAAATAGAAAAATGCACAGAAAGTAAAAAGAACATAATTCATGGATTTCTGTAGCATCTCTGTAGATTGCAAACATTTAAACAAATATTTCTGAAAGCTATAAATTGTAAAAATCAGAGTTGATTGTAGATTACATTCCAACAGAGGAAAATGAATGCCGCCAAATTTGTCCTACCTGTTCCAAGAAACAAGACATGGTATCTTCCATCAGCAGCATTCACTCGATCCACAGTAATCTTTGTATACTTGTAGTCAGCTCCTATCCGGATGATTAACGGCCTCTTGTGTATTGGGTAAATGGGATTAAACATCAAAGGGTGATTCCTAATGAAGGTCACAACATCGTCTGGAAACTCTTTGGTTGTCCTCATATTGGGTGTGAAAGCTCCTCCCGGACACTGTAAGAAACATGTACAGAAATGATAAACAATACTTACCATCTTTCAGAGAGTTTTCATCTCCAGGTCATTTACAAATATTGACAGGTGACAAAGGAAATTCCCAAAAAAGCGCTTCAGACTTGGGCCAAAACTTACTACATTCCAGTAAGGGCAATGAAGTGTTGAATAGCTGCACTTTGAACTCCCATCAGTTCTGATAAAACAAACCAAAATGTATTTTTGCGTTTTCAAAACCCAGTTTGATGGCAAATATCTGTACTTCTGAACCTATTTCTACATGTTTTATCCTTCTAAACTGATTGATGAAAAAAAAGAAGTCCAAGAGATTGGTATGGGAAGATATCAAATTTTGCATCTGTTTTTTTTACAGAACTAGTACAAAGGCAGAAGACAAAATCTGATACCTAATTGTAATTTGGCCAATATCCCTCTTGTCATTATGTTGATTATAGTATGATGAAAGGGCCTGTTACTCATCTTCATTTAAAATATATATATAGAGTTGATGAGGGAGTCCCATAACAACTTATTTATATCTAAAAAGATTGTCTATACTTTCCCCTATGCCTGAGAAGCAACTGAGGTCCATGAATGCTTTGGATACTTCTTTAAATATAATGAAGAACCATCCAAATAATCATCCCTGAGGCATTCTGGACCTCATGAGACAATAAAAACCATCTAAGAAAACTCAACTGTTTACTGAGTTTGAAACTAAAAGGCAACTGTGAAGAAATCAGAGCTATGCCAGTAATTCGTACAAAATTCTGGATTTACCTATGTTAATTTACATTAATTTTTTTCCGCTACCACTACCTCACTTCTTATTGCTGCTCCTGAGCTTTCATCTTTTCCCCGTACTATATTTATGAGCTGTTAAATTCTACTCAGAGTACCGAAGATATTCAGAAGTGTTTCAACACAGTATTTTTCCAATTGGAAAATGATTTGTTCAATAAAAAGCACTTGATGGAAATTTGTTTATTTTGACGAGGGCCATTCTTACATCTAGGATGGAATTTCTGATCAAAACCACAGACACAAAATAGCCAGCAGCTTAGGAAGAGATTTACCTCACCTGACTTCTACTCTCTTAAAGTCAGGCATTTATTCTTAGGTTTCCTCTCTAGTCAGTAACTCATACTAAACACCCTGCTTTTAGATGGCTAAAATTACATAAAATGAATCATATTCTGAGAGACTTGGAAACTGTCTGGGGATATATGAGTCATGTGTCCAACCTACCTGATGAGATGCAATGCTAGAATTTAGGTCTTCACCTCCCAGGGCATCCCTGTAACCACAGGCAGGAGTGCCTGTTCTACCCTCACTGCTAAAAGCTGTTCCATATTGTGCACCCAATCAATTATTCATTGGGCATACCAGGAAACAAGTAGAGAGGGGACTTCAGCCTAATCACAGGCTTTAGAGTCATCTTCTGGCTCTACTAGGAGTTAATTATTTATACGAAGTAGAACAGCTCTGGTAGGAATTCCTCAAAACAAATTGCTCTGGCATCAGTTACCTCCAGGAAGAAGAATCGGAACTCAGCTCAGACGTGGGCTATTTCTCTCATCTGACATCCTTGACAATTTATTTTTCTGGGCTCATATTTATCCTAAGGGTTTTGTTTTGGCTCTCATTAGAAATGATAATATATGTTAATGCCCTAAGATTGCTCACAAATTTGAATTCTTATTATCTTCCTTGCTCTACCCTCATTGGCATATTCATCCACATTCCAGAAAACGTATGGAACTATCCGTAAAGATTAGCAACAAATGCTGAAAAAAGAACTGCATTCATCATTAGCAAGATTATTCCTCTTGGTAGTGCTCTGCCAAACCCCAGATCCTTTCAAGAGGAATTCTGTTTCACAAACAGTTCCACTTCAACTTTCCTGTCTCATATAGCTCAATTAAAAGTCTTTCTCTGGTACTTTCAACCTTCCATTATTGACTTGGAGTCATAAGACTTTTGTCTGTGACTTCTTGCAAAAATGTCTGTGCTATGATTCACACCAGCATGACCCTAAAAACTTGTATCATTGTTCCGAGCAAAGCCTTAACAAACATCTTTAACCAATTAATTCTTTTGCTAAACCATTAAGAAGCAAAAGATGATACTAAAGAAACCTATAAGCTCACCCTTTCCTGGTGGGATTGAATGTGCATCCTTCACAGCTCATTCAAGAACTTGGCTGCACAATCTTATGTTCACACTCGATTATCGGAATTCTTGAATTTACAGCATATTCCCCAATATGCTGTAGGTACAAAAACTATTTCTGTAAACTCTGAAAAATGGAAACTACCCTCAAACATCTCTGAGTTTAGTAGCAAGCTGCCAATTATGTATTTTTTTTCCGTAAGTAGGTTTTGCTTGTGGAGAAATAAGAAACCATTGGTATTTACTGAAGGCCAGCCAAACATTGCCGAGTTGATCGTGGCCAAAAGAATGTATTGCTTTATTTAATCCCATTGAAGCTACACTGAAGCCTTTCCATCGGTTATCCACTGTACTGCAACATGATGAACTTTCATTTCCATCCAGAGGCTTAGTATGAATATCTCTTTAGGCAACTGCAAAGTAGGATTTTCCATGTCATATAAAAAGGCATCCCTGTCTAGTCCAGCATCCCAGAAGATACAAAAAAAGTGAAAAAAAAGATCAAGCCCCACAGTCTGCGAGCATGGCTAATCAAGTTAACTCTTTAAGCACAAATTCTGAGCAGCAAAATATCCTCATGTCCCTATTTTCACAGATGCTGTGATGTAAGTGAAAAATAAAGTTTGTGGCACACATTGAAAAGTGATTTTCTTTTTGGTAGTGAAATAAAAGCAAAATCAGAGAAATTCCATCTTAGAAAATTTGACTTAGGCTGACTGTGTTGTGGCTGAATCATGAGGAAGCACACAAAAGCCACTGATCCAAAAAACAGCAATGGTCACCTAAAGGAATCTCTATGAGCTATGATTAAGAATTTATCTTCAATTTCAGAGCTCATCAGCATATCTGGAAAGTGCAGATAATTTCTGTCACCATGTTAAATCCAAATCTGAATTTTTTCCCCTTTCTATTGTGTTGCCCAATTTCTTTAGGCCCATTTGGAATACTTCAGAAGCCTCCATGAGGTGAACCAAGAAAAACATGGCAATGGTTGAGGAAAGACATGCAAACAAAATACTCTGAAGCAAGAAACTTTGAAATATGACTAATCACAAGTGTGAAACTTCCTGTTTAAATGGGTCTTTTGTTAAAAGCCTGAGTGAACTCATGAGATTAGAGCTGTATGAATTAATTTCAAGGAAAGACTAATGTTAGCATTAGACCTTAGTGGAATGTCAGGTATTGATTAGTTAATTCTAGAGATGTGGGAATGTAAAGTCCTGACACTTATAGCCCGCAACAACTACACTAAAATGTCATGAAGAATTGTGTGAACAGGGAGAACTATTTCATGTATCTGAGCTATTCCATGTATGAGAGAGAGAAAAAAAGAACAAGATTTTGCAGCACATAGACAAATCAGACTGAAATAGTGATATGGTTAAAGGTTCTCACAGGGACTGGCAAAATTTAAATAAATTTTAATTTCCTATGATAAATGGAAAACAAACCAACTGTTAATCTAAAAAAAATTATTACTGCATCGTTGAGAGATAATTTTTGATTCTCTGCATACTTACTCTGATACTTAAGAAATTGTAAGACTTCATAGGAGTCAACACCCACACTACCATACTTCATTTAGCAAATATGGATTTAGAAATTATTTTAGAGAAAGTTCATACATTCTTCATTAAAGCTTGAAATATTAGACATCACATTGCTGCTAAACATAAATTAAGAATAGTTAAAATAAGTGAGTAAATAAAGAAAAAAGTGCATTAATAGCAATTTTTATGTGTCATGAAGTTGAAACATAAGAAGAAACAGTTTTGTTTAAAATATTTCATGAGATACTTTTACACAACTTGAAAACAGAGCCAGCTCTAATTGTGTACACAATTTATTGGAAGATTATTACTACCCTTGATACAGTGAAAGAAAGTCCTGATAATTTTTCAAGGCATACAAAAAGCTTTCTTAATGAGGAAGAGTTTGAACTTATTGGCATGACAATGCATCTATTTCTAGGTCTCTCTTCTAAGATTCAGAACCTGGCAGGATATTAGACTTAGTCAAGTGACAAGTCCCAGAAATCTTGTTCTCCAAATCTCCTACTGCATCTCCTAAGTATCTGAGTAGACCTGCAAGACTCTGAAGAACTAAAGAAAATTTATACAGACAGAAGACAGACTTACAGACAGGCTGTAGAATACACAAACAATGCTGTCTTTGCATGCTTATTTATTTAGCTACATTTTCCTCAAATGTACCCACAAAATAGAAATGCACATGCAAACAAGAAGACTGTCACCTAATGACTAATTCTTATCACCTCTGCAGTAGAAAGAATGACTAACATTTTACATGACTTTTAATTCTTTCTAGAAGATTGCCAGAAGCTACTTGATTTGCAGTTGGATTTGTAGGCAACTGTAAAGCAAATAAAATAGTTCTGAACTGTAACTGTCACAGTCACATACAGACTTTTCTCCTGGAATAAATAATATTTATTTATGCATTAAACAAAGACAAGCAATTGGTAAGACTGAATAAACATCTTTGTACTTACAGTGCCAGGTCGTGGGTATGGAATTCTGCCCTGATATGGAATCAGTTGGTGGTTTGGGCCCTCCTTGTGTGCAAATGGTCCATTGAACACAGTCTGGATGTCAGACAGATGATACACACACACAGCTGAGCCTTTAAATATGGAGCTGAAAGACAGAAGAAAAAGTTAGCATTGCAATCTACCGAATTTTAATAGCTTTTCTGTAATTTTGCATGGTCCAATGATAAAAGATACCTCTAACACAATATTTTATACAATTTATTGCTTTTATATGGATTTAAACATTTAAAATCAAATAATCTAGGTGCCCAATATGCACCACTACTTCTTGAGAGTTAGCACCTTTTTGAACAGAGAACTGAAAAGAGAGAGAGGCAGGCACTACCCTATTGGTGCAATAAGACTTCATAATGCTAAATATAGCAGAAATATAATCTGGCTCCAGTTAAATCAATGGCAAAAATACTGCTGATTTCAGTGAGGCAGGAGTTTTATAAACTTTGTACTGCCAAGCTCAGCACAGGTTTCCAGAACTCCCTACCAGTACATTAACCACAAGACCTCCATGAGCCTCCTAAAATACATGGCTAAAATATTAATCAAAACATCCAGAGCAATTACAATCTGGATGTTTTATTATTATAATCAGTTTCCAGATTTTTTGCAAAAAGTGGGGACATATTGTGGCTGTAAAGGAATTATTCCTATACAGTCCTCAAATCCACCCATAAAACTGGATTTATGAAGACTCAAGTTTGAAACTCCCTGAGGAGAACCCAGGGATTCACTAAGAAAAGGACATGTTCTTCCCACTGCTCTAGATTCAGCCACAGGTCCATAGAACAAGCTCTGAGTGGTCTCCACCACCCTGTGATGATGAAGGGCACTAGAGAAAAAATTTCCAGATTGATGCTAAGGCTGACTACAGTGAATTAACTCCCTCATTTTTCCTCTTACGCTTGCAAGGTTTGCGATATTTATTTTTAAAAAGTGGAAACTCCAGACAGCCTAAAATCTGCCTGGTGTTAACTGTAGGATGAAGATAATCCAAGTAACTGTTTTCAAGTGAAGAAAAAAAATCACTCCAGAAAAAAGCCTGAAAACATTACACATAGGGTCTAAACAACAAAAGTGAAATCCACATTGCCCTCAGCTATACATAGATTAGTAGAATGAAGCTTTTAGATGGATAATGGTATTTGTGGCAATTTTACTAGGCATTAATAGATTTTGAGAAATGCACTTAGTCTTTCCAGATGTTTCATGTTAGATTTACAGCATATTATGACACTAAAATAATTCAGATCAGTGTTACTCGGTTTTCTTCTGTATGATTTAGATAAAGATACTAGTAGTTATTACTTCCTGTGATATTTCTCTCTTGCTACTCTTACAGCAAGTTGGAAGTCTACAGAGATAAAGATACAGGAACTATTAAGGAGTAAAAATCCTTATGGTTTCTCTATTTAGTTAGGTAACACATTCAATTTACAGTTGAACAAAAATGAAGCAAGAATAGACCATGTGGTTCACAGTAACAGAAATGCATGTGTATTAAACTTCAGTAGACAGAGAAAATAGCTTGAGAGCCAGGAAAAAGTTAAGTTTTCTCTTTTTCGTTACATTATATGGTCCCGTGATTCAAACCTCATTTCCACTGAGAAATACCAGAATTAGGTAGAAGTGTTTCCAGCTCAGCCATGCTGCATCCTCAACCTAATGATAAGTGTGGTTTTACTACTAACATAAGCTCATCCTTTTCTCTTTTTGTGAAGTAGGAATTACAGACAGGACCTAAGTTTACAAGTTATGTGATGCTTTTTTAAAATTAAATATCATAGAATCATATTCTTCTGTCTTATTTACATATTTAAGTAAGCAGATTCCTATATCTCTGTGAAAAAACTCTATTGGAGAAAAAAATTCTGAAAGAATTTTTTACTAAAAATTGCCATTAAAGGAATTATTAATACTAAGTTACATTATTTTCTAATTTGATCAAATAAATTAAATGAAAATTAAAAAAAAAAAGCAGAAGACTTCTTTGAATGTAAGTAACAGCTAAATAATAAGGGGAAGCACATCAGAAATCAAGGGGTAGTAATCAATTTTACTCTCTGTTAACATTATGTGGTGAGGCCAAGAAGAAAAATAAAAAAATACAGATAGAGGTGGAAGAATCTGTTGGTCCACCTGTCAGTCTCTATGTTTGTGGAGAGTTTCAGCATAGCAAGCCACATCTGGTGCTTCCACCACCCTTGGGAGCTCAGTAAATGCTTTCTAAACCAGACAATAAGTAAATACAACTGACTGGAGCTGCAAGGAGGTGACCAAATGCCATGTAAGCTTGTCCTTTTGTAGCCAACTGAAGCCAATAAGGGTTATTTGCCATCTCTGTGATCATCAGCCAGCTGAGAGACTGGAAATGATTTGTATGAGTTCATGTAAGAATTCCTGGTCTGATCCTTCAGGCTGCTGGGTGTTCTTCGGGAGGTGTTAAGTGCTCTCAGATGCCACACGAGTTCACTGCGTTGAAGTCATTTAGCTTTCCACAGCTGAGCAGTGACAAGTGGCCCGCCACGGAAATGTTTTCCCAGTGGCAGCTGAGCGTGTGTCAGGAAGCAGTTTGCTCCAAGAAGCACAGCTCTGACATGGACACCAACAGCAAGGACACTGAGACTCCTGCAGGCAAGCCACAGCTGCAGCAGAAACACAAAATTGCACAGCACAGCCTCTTCCACAAAACATCAGTTTCAGTTTTCATACAGAAAATCACACAGTTCAGGTAATTTTTTTCAAATCTGCACATTTACCTCGATGTTGTAAAAATTCCATACACGAGTGTTGTTCTGGGGTTATCCGTCTCTAGGAGAAACACATCCTCTATACGAAAGAGAAAGAAAAACATTTTGAATAACATGAAAAACTTTATTTTCTAGTTTAATTGATTACTTTATTCCTCCTAAAGTCAACAGTAGTTTTATCTCCGACTTGAACAGGAAAAAGGAGACTTAACTACATGAACAGACCATATATGCATAAATCTAGCATTTGAACATTCAGAAACAAATTTGGAAATTAACTTCATGCCCTCTAGCCTTACGGAGACAGAAGGCAAAGATTTTCAAATACATTCAGGATCTATGTCACACATTTCTCTCAGCTGTATCTTGTTTCAGCACGTTGTTCAGCAGTAGGAAAACATTAAAGTTCCAGTAAGTTAAAGACAAAGAGTTTCCACAGATGGATGTAATCGAAAACAGGGAAATTAGGTGTTTTACTGTCCTGAACGCACTGGAGTGCCCTCACTAGTGCATTTCAAACGTGATATGAATGTCAGACAGCTTTGCAGCAAAGACTCAGAGATGTAAACCTCCTGCCTCCAGTTGTGTAGGGATTTATTGACTGCACTGTGCAAAACTGTACCTACTCACTGAAATGAATTTACCCACTATTACCTCTGATCTGTTGATTTTTTTACACTTCAGTGAAAACTACTTTAATCTCTGACAGTTTCGCCTTACAAATGTTTTTAATAACTATAATCATGCTACCTCTTAAACTTAATTTACAACACAAAAAAGACTGAACTGTTTGAGCTTTCTATCACAGAATATGTTCTTTAGCTTTTCATTAATTTATGTGGCTGTTTCATTTAATCCGTTGAATTTTTAAAATATTCTTTTCAATATGTCAAAAGCAAAAGACTTCACCATGCAGAACTGGAAGTGTTATACTCTCCTGCATTATACATGAACACAGAAGCATGTGTTTTCTCTCTCCCAGTTTTCTGAATTTCCAGCTGTGATTGTATTCTTCCTCTCTGCTAGGGAATTGTGCTGGGAGCCCGCTCTGAGAGCATTGTCTCCTATTCACTATGGTCCTGCATTTTGTCCTACAAGAAACTAAAAGCAGTTATCCTACTGCTTTGTTGAGGAGGAGGGGGCTGGAAAATCACAGTTCTGGAAGATGAGCTGCTGTGGCAGTGCTGAGGCACTGTGAACTGAAGAAAATCAGTCCTGCAAGCACCTCGCACATTCCGAGCGAGAGCAAGTGAGGATCTGCTCCTAGGCCCAATCAGGTTCCATTGAAACCTTGAATCAAAGCAAGTACACTAAATAGCTGTAAATATACAAACTCAAAAAGATTCTAAACCCTATTTGCTATGGCGAGAATCAGGAACAACAATCAAGAAAAGAGAGAGAGGATACAGTGGAGAGAAGATCAGAACCAGATGCAGACCCAGTGAAGGGCACATTAGCTGCTTAAATTATTTATATTTATAGTAAAGTACATACCAAATCTTCCAATACCTGAATTTAGAACTATGATTTTGTGCATCTCAGCTACAGAAAATACAGAATTTGAAGTTTTCTGGTGATGTTGTTCGGCATGTAGGTATCAAGATATGCATCTATTAATTCCTTCATGAAAAGAAACCTCTTGTGATTGCTGTATAGATTATGCATTGAATATTTACAGTGTTTCACATGTTGAAACAAAAATTTATGTGACTGAATGATTCCTGAGAAATTATATTTATTCACAGTCCTATTGCTGGTGCCAGTAACAGGATTTATTAGTATTATCTTGAACTACCAAACTGAGGACTCTACCCTGTGATCAAAAAATAGAAAAAAATGCATTATGGAAAAGCTGTGCGCTGCACAGCAGTGTAAGAAACAGTTTCAAAGGGATGTTAAAAACCCTCTATTGTAATCCAAGACAGTAGCAAGATTGTAAGAGAGTCACTTAGATGTTCCTTTCCAAATATTAATTCTTTACATACATCGTTTTACATAGTCAAGATTAATTACCTTTATTTCAAAGGTAATGATAATCACGTAGAGAGACTTTTGAAGAATGTTTCTTCTTTTCCTGTCATAAAAGTGCAAGAGGGATTTTGTCATGGACTTCTAGTGCTACGATTTCACTGTTAACGACTAAGAAACTGTATGAAAATCAGTCATGAGATATGCACAGGGTGTAGCATTTAGATTAAACTATTAAGGAAAGTTTTTTGTGATACCTAATTCATCAAAGTACGTTTCTGTTCCATCTTCATCCATTACTGAGCACACAAGTCTCGCCTTCAAGAATGTTGTCCACTTGTTCACGAGACTGCGCTGACCACCTGTGTCATTCTGGAAAGGAATATTATTTTCAGAAAAGAAGAAACAAAACACAGCTAACATTTTGTTGGGCTTTCCCACATTTTTCTCAGGTTAATTCATTATCTAGATATTTATCTGGTAAATTTAATATTAAAGATAGATATGCCTTAGCCAAATCCCCTCATCTAAGCATTCCATATGCAGAAAAACCAAGAACTAGTTTTCTGAGTGGACCTTCTCTGCTGGGCTAGCAAGGTTGGAGGGCTGGGCAGCAGATTTTGTGCATCAGCAGTGTATGCTATTATGACTGGAAGTGACTGTGGAGCTCTGTATCACTCATTGACACACAGGATAAAGTCCATGCTACCTCTAAAAGGTCTCATGGTTCTACAGAGGGATGTTTCTTCCACTCCTGACAGCAGCATAGCTACATCTGACCTAGTAAGTCATGCTGGCACCTGAGGTGGATGCTCTAAACAGTATTCAGAAACAATGGCTTGTGTGGGTCAAGCTAGTTTGGCACTGTTGCAAGTCCTGCTAGCTTGGTCCAGAGATGGCTTGGTCACAGCTCACTCATGGACCTTTCCAATTTTCCATGGTTCAAGGTGGGAACTGTAGCTGCCAAACCAGATGATGCAGCATGGAGGTGACAGATCCTGAGTAACTGTGCTGCTGAATGCCTTAGGTAAGAGCAGTGTCCTCCATACTGCATAGCACGTCACCCAAGGAAAGAGAAAATCCAAAATGTAGAAGCTATTGAAATGTAATTTAATAAAGTGCTGCGCATGTTTCACTGATGCTGCTGGATTTGGTAATCCAACATTTTGGGTGAGTTATAAGGAGTCTTTTCAGGAGGTAATACATTTTGCCAGTCTCAAAGGTGTTGATACGTGAATACAATGGTATGTATACAAACATACAAATATGACTGGCGCAGATTTATTTTCACTGGCCTTGGGATTTTGCCACTGGTTTCAGTGTAAGTCTAAAAAGGCTTAGGCCTTTCAAAAATCATCTGGGCTTCATTATAATACTAAAAACCAAAATACAGCTGTAATTGTGTGAAACATCTTTTTGCAAAATACCCAAAATGGCCTTTCGGCACTCTCACAGAGAATGGAGATTATAAAAGAGATCACATGCCTCATCATATTGCCAGAGAAGGACAAACGCCCTCAAATCCAGGCACAACAACACAAAGCATCAAATTCTAAAATAAACCCAAATTAAAGACAGGGAATATATAAACACTCAAAATGAACTTCCTGAAGCTTTTCAAAAGAAGGAATGAATCGGCTAGCAGCAATTGTGCATTTATAATTTCTTTTTCATTAAAAAAAAAATTGATTTCACCAGAGATATTAATAGTTGCTTCAATCATTTTTCATCTACAGCTGATTAGAGATACAAAATAAACCAAAATAGAGACAATGAGGAGTGCTGTAAAAAGAAATTAATTATTGCCCAGGAATAGCCATAACTCCTGAATTTAAATTTCCTGTGCACATTTTAAAGTTAGGCTCACACATGCATCAATATAAGAAAGCAGAAAGAACAGATACTGTTAAAATAAAACCAGAATTTGAAAGTTAAATCCACCAATTTAAAAGCTTGATATTTCTGATGTGCTTTAAGTGTTTTGAGTGTGTGTGTGAAAGCCCTCATTGCTTAAAGTTCACTTTTATTAAGAAAATAATGTGCCTTATTTGTGCTAAGGACAGCAAGTTTGAAAATTCAACACTGGTAACTATTCTGACTCAGTCAGAGAAATACACAAATCCCTCAAACTCTACATTTCCATATCCTTACACGTATGTTAGATATATGTAACAGGTTCAGACCCTAGCTGTGAGTTCAGTAACAGCTCTTCTTAACTATGAATGGTGACACAGAAACAGGAAATTTATTTAAGTAAAAATCAAAGGCTTTTCAAACATTTAGTCTTTAGGTTATCATGTCACACTAGCAGCTTATCCCAGCAACCTGGTAAACAAAATTGTTCTTACTGGGCATACTCTTGCAATCATTGAATGAATTTGCTTTGTGCTGCCGCTGTTGTCTGTGAGTCTTTCTTTGAAGAAGAAGTAGATTTTGGCATCATTGGGGTCAGTGCCATCTGGGATAACATGAGCATCCACAAAAATAGGCTCTGAAATGAAAAAGTTTACCAAAAGGATGAAACCAAAAGATGTATCAGTATAAACAGTGGAAGATTTGACATTTACTGACCGCTTCAAGGAAATGCTGAATACCAAATATCAACAGATAAATGGCTCCTTGCTGGCAGCCATATGTTTTTGCATCCTCACTTTTTATTTCACAGAAAATTCTTAGAGGAGCAGTCCAGAAGCAATGGTATTAGATTATTGCAGCGACTCAAAGACTTGGAGGAAGAAGGACAAACCAGTGTGTTATCAAGGGCACCTAAGGAAAGTCTCATTGAGAGAAAACATAAAAGTAAGCTGGAAAAGCTTAGAAATATAACAAATAAGGTTCATAAATAAGAGAGGAAAACAATATAGGTAAGCCAAAAAAGGCAAGCAAATGTTTGAGCAGCATTTGACTTCATATCAGAGGCTGGTAAATCTAACCCAATGTACATGCAAAACACTGCAAAGGAGAATTAGGGAGAGAGCAAAATAATTTATAACCTTAACAGCAAGCATATAATGGACAGTGCAGGAGCCCTCAGAATATCTCCTTTGACTGAAGGAAGAAGTGGACCCTCTCCCTGCATGAAGGCTTTGTCTTTTCAATGATCATGCAAGATTTCTTGTTTGGTCAAAGTGCAGTACAGATTTTGAAACAATCTGATAGCAAGGTTGAAGGTCTGATAGAAAACTCTTTTTAGACTGCAGCATTTTTCTGTGCCCATAAATCTATTCTCAATCAATGTAACAAATGTCATAACTGGCTCTAAAAGAACATGGAAATAAATTGGACTTTCAAGTACATGTTTTGAACATAAATAACAGGTAGATTTTCCACAAATTAGGCATTTTTAAATTTTCTTTTTCTCTAATTCATTTTAGGATGCATGTTAGGGTGTGCAGATTAAGAATGTATAACAAACAGACGAAAAATTTAGAAAGCAGACACAGTTTCCCTTTCATAGTGAAATGAATTTATTGTTACTGAAATATTGTGATTTCATTGTAGTCACAGCCAGACAGGAATAATAAGTCACCATAAAAAATATCAAGACAAAACCACAGTAACTTTACTTCAACATACCTGAAGGCTTTTTAAAACCGTAACTGCTGTGTTAGTTGCTCTATAACCTTTCACATCTACCTCTGCTCAGAGGGTTGACCACCATTTTAATTCAAATTGGTAAACTGGTTTTACTGGAAGGAGTCTTCTTACCAGTCAAGACAGGAAGAATTTTCACAGTGATGCCAGCAAAGCAAAGAGCTATGAGCTTGCACTCAGAAATGAGTTTTTCTACTGTGTTTAGATAACCAATTCCTCACTAATGAAATAAGTGGTAATGATCCTCATTGACTTCTCTGGTAGTGGGACACTCTTCTACACACATTTTCAATGCAAGTGGGGGTGAATCTTCTATGCAGAGATAGATCACCTTGCATTAACTGAAGCTGGTAGCTCAGAATCAAGCACTGATTTAATGCAGTATCTGATTCATTAGAGGTGAAGGCACTTTCCTAAAAATCAGACTGTCTGACCAATTGCCATTGGAAAGGTTTTCATACCCTTGCCCTCAAACAGCTTGGTCCAGCCTTAATGCAAAAAAGGCCCTCGGGTGGGGTGGCCTAGGAGCTTGGTTCATGCTGGGATCCCTCTACATCTGTGCCTACAGTTTGTATTTATTTACACACTTTTTTCACAGTTCAACTTCATAAATTAAATTCAGAGACAAGCTCTTTAAAAGATAAGGTCTTTGTTTTAAGCAAAGGAAAGCAGAATCTCTGTGGCACCCATTAAAACTCTGGTAAATTAAAGACATCTCACCACTCAGCCACTTGGAGTTGTGCTGGTCAGTCCTCACTGCATTCCTTCTGGTCAGACTGCGAAAAATGGCAGCATCTGTCCCCATGAAATCAATATACATTCCCGAAAAAAGCTCTTCATCTGAAAAGAATTGAGGAGGGAGAATTGTTATGGCTTTTGGGGAAACAAAAGTTTATTTTAAATTCATCAGGTCTTTATTTACACAGGAGTCTATACAGACAAAATAGTGGGTCATGGGAATGAGGTTTTCTCTGATTTACAAAGACTCAATCTAGAATGCATGAGAGTCATCAGATTTTTCTCAGAGACTTTATGGAACTGTACCATTAAATGCCACAGCAGAGCTGCATACACGTTCTTGGTAAGTTTAGTTGCTCCATTTCCACTGCTAAGGACCACTGGAGAATAAGGCTAGTGTTATCAAGAAGTATCACATTCAATATCTTAGTACGCACTTCAAGGAATTTTTTTCTTTGTTACAGAAGTACATGAAGTGACAGGGCAGAATTTATTGCTGCTGTAAACTGGCAAATTTATTGCAATCAGTGGATCAGTGCCAATTTTTACCAGCAGCATCGTTATGGCTGCCCTAGGCAGCGTCAAGCGGACTTCCGTATTGCAGAGGGCAGACAATCATATTATTGAACCTTACTCAGAGTAATATGGAGCAACAGTTGTCCCCTTCTGTGTACTTGGTTCTAAGTATAGGGTCATTATGCTTGAGCAGAATGAGATATGCAACTCCTACATTACCAGAACTACGAGCTTCTGCTCCCTGTGCAGGGCTGAAAACTCAGCCCATCAGTCAGGATGTCTATCTGTGTTTGTTTATGCGTGTGTGCATAAACATATGTATATATAATTACAATTATAATTACATACACTGTCATTTTATACTCCATGAATAACCAAGCAATTTCCAGTGACTAATGACAATGAAACCCCAGAGTAGAAAACAGTAGCTAAAATAAACGCTAACTTTCAGAGTGGGAGTGGTGGCTGAATACATTCCAGTACAGCTGGGTCCTTTGATTGATGTTTTTGTCTGCACTGTTGGACTACCCAGAGAGTGTGGTCAAGCTGGCAAGAGTCAGAGGCTCAGAAATACTTGCGGCTATTTTCATGCTCTGTGTCTCTGTGTGTGTGTGTGTGTGTGTGTTCATAATCAGCAAGGAAGACTATTTAGAAGCTCATGAGAGAATCAAAACTCTGGAGATTTTGCTTTTCTGCTGCTAACTGGAGCCTGAACTGAACCCTGGATGGGCATCCGGCAGCCACTCTTCTGCTCTCATGTCTCCCTGTGATGACAAGATTTGTACACAGGGGATTTAAGCAATGCATTTGCTGCACGTTGCTGAAGCATTTACTTCTGGACCAGGTATTGACAGAATAATGTTGGATCTGTACAAATTTATAAGTGATTTTGTATATTTGCCTCCTTGCCTCAATCCATCAGAACTTTGTTCTTATTATGAAACAAATTGGCTGAAAAAGATCAGGTTTATGGTTCTCACTAAATGTTATGTACAGTCCTTTGTATAAACACATACATACACACTTCAGCAACAGTACTATACTATGTAATTTTAATCCTATTACGTAAGAACAGTATTACTTATGTTAGCATTCCTTGTGTCTGTTTGCTAATCATGTATCAGATGAGATCCATCAGTTCCACTTCCTTCTGGTAAAATCCTTAAATTCCACACGGTATTTGGTCTGCACAGCACAATGAGTTCACTCTACTTCACTTTGTTACTGGGGGGAATTTCCGAATTGATGAGGTATGTCTGATTTTATAAATATAGTCTTGGTGTCTTTTATATAATAGTCTTGGTGGGGAGAGAGACACGCATCCTGCACACTACTTATGCCAAGCTGCTTCAAAGCACATTTTTCATTGCTTTGATGCAAATGCATCTCTGTACAATGGCAAATTGTACCACGTTCAAATTTATTTTTATAGCACCACTTTCCTCTGAAGGGTGAATCAGCTTTCCTGCTGTATTCTAGGCCAGTGATGCCCAAAATGGTCAAGAAATTGCACCTATATTTAAAAAGGGTTCTTTTATTGTGAAGTTAGTTGGTCTGGTAGTATTTCCAATCTTCTGAAGCAACAGGAGGGAATTCCTCCTGCAGAAAGCTCAAAGGTGAGTCCAGTACATTGGCTCAGTCCCTTCATTACAACACCAGCTGTGACTTACAAAATGTTCACGTTTCTGGCATGGATATTGAGGCTAAATTCATTAGAGCTTAACGTTTTTGAAGTGAGTGGACATTGCGACAGAAGGGAGAAAGTATAAAACCCAATCTGTGGACTCTTTTTAAAAGGAATTTGACTTTTGTGGAATAATTTAAACTTTGTAGATGAACTGTGTCATGAAAGGTAAGTCAAACACTAGGGAAGGTCTCTTTAGTCACATAACAGAAATCAAGGAAGACAACATAAAGTCTCTTAAGATAAACAAAGCTGCCAACGATCTACTGTAGAAAAAAAATCAGCTTACTAGACAAACAATAATTCAGAAATGATGTTATTTAATACTGTTATATAAAATCCAGAAGGAACAGGGAAAGGAAACAGTTGCTTCACTTAATAATACCAGAACGGCAATGAGTAGCAGTGGACTCATCTATCACTGACTTTGAACAAACATTTTCTTTACATAGTGGGTGTCTGTAAATCCCTAGATCACTGTTGAGATAAAGGTGTAAGTGCAGCCAAGGTTCACAGAGATGTCTAGGTAGCATTTACCTGTTCTCTAAAGGTGTTCAGTTCATATATATCTGTGAAGAGATATACTTGTCCTTTGTACTAAATATATTTGAAATAAGGAATCAAAAAAAAAAACAAAAAAAACAACCAATTTATATTTTGAACAGGCCATGTAGGACAGACAGTATTACACTTACCTTAAGATCTATAAGGCTTTAAATAAAATATCTTGCACAATATGCAATTGACTTCAGAGGATGCTGAATGGCAAAAACACTGCACATTGTTCCCTTGTAAACCTTGGGTGAAATACACAGCACCTGTGTGCAGTAAGTTTCATTTACTAAGAAAGTCTCAAAAATCTGTGCAACTGCTGTTTCCTTCGTAGTCAAAAATACAGCAAAGGCACATGTTGAAAAATCAGGGCTTTGGCACGAGAAGAGTGTGAACATACTGCAAATGTGAAAGGCCAGGTTACCCTGAGTATATATTTCCACCTCCTCCTGGTTGAAAAAAAAAAAAGTATCTTTTACAGATGACTTAGGCTGCACAAAGCCTATGGCCCCTTTAAGTTTTCTCGTAGGTGTGCAACAAGCACAGCAGAAATCCTTTATTGTTTCACTTTCTGGCCTTTCAGATGGAAGAAAATTGGTTGGGTTTAAAGCCAACAGAAAAATGAAGAGCTCTGCAATAGCTGGTGGGCTCTACAGCAGTGATGACAACAAAAATGAAATTCAAAGCATCTGAAATCTTCAGGCTTTCTTTCCCTGGCTACTCTGAGATTTTAAAAATAATTAAATAAGACACAAGTGCTGTCTGGGATGAACAAGGTCAGAAACCATTCAAACATAAATGCTAGACAGGGTAATGCAAAGCTGAAACTAATCCTGGGAAAAAAATGTGTAAGCTGGAAAAGGGAGAACCTTTTGTTTTCTGTCTCTCTCCCCCCTTTCACTAACTTATTCCTGCATTTCATTTGTCCATCCACCTTAAGCTTCATATGAGCCTTGAAACACGGATGGACCCAGCCCTTGTGCTCATCAGCAAGACAAAAGGCACTGCTCTTGGGAGGCTGAATTCTGTGTCCAGCTCCCTTTGGGCATTCCATCAAACCACCCTACACACGACTGCACGGCTTAAGACCCCAGAAACCTGGAGTATCTTTACTTACTGATCATAACAGACACCGTATTCACGTTAGGGTTGAAAGAACAGCGTCCCTTCCCTGATTCACACTTGGAGTCGATCTTGAAGACTTGTTCCTGCAAAGTAGATTTGTGTGTCACTTCTCATGTCAGAAACCATTAGACCTAAGCGATTTTTCTGCCTGGCTGTTTGCAGCATTAGCAATGCTCTATTAACAGTGCTCTACTGGGCACTATCAGTACTATCAGTACTATCAGTAATTTAACTCTTCTATTCAGAATTCCATCATCTTGTTAGGTAACACTGATACACGGTTATTTTCAAGACTCTTGTTATAAATTCAAGATACTGAATCAAAAAAAAAAATTCCCTCTGTCTCAGTTAAGGATAGATTGACTGATCTCTGCAACAGTATCTGTGGAGGTTGATTAAGGGGTTTTGAAGTTATTTATCATTTATTTTCTGAATACATTGGTGTACTTATACCTGTCTAGAACATTATAATAAAGCTACTAGAACAATAATAAATATAAAATAAAAATCTCTTATTACAACTGTCATCAGATAATAGCATAAATCATGTGGTCTTTACTGAGCTATCAGAGCTTCAAAAATCCCCTAAATGACACTTATTTTCTTCAATACCATCTTTTGGATTACGTGTAGAGCTCCAAATCCACGGTGATAGATGATTTAGCTATACCTCTTACAACAGCCTGAAATGTCCTGATTTTTTTTTTTTTTTAAGAAATCACGGTACAGGGATTTGTTTATATTTTATGTACTTTATGAACAGGAAATGCATTTAGCAAAGTAGAAGCAGTAAAATACAGACAATCTGAATATCTTTAGAAAATCTGCCCATTTTGGTGCAACTCTTCACTTCTTGGTTCCCAGCAATACTAGCACAGTGTGCTCAGCAAGAAATGACTCAGGGCCAAGCTCATTCCTTAAAAACTGCAGTCAGTGATGGCAGATACACTGACCCAACACACACCGATTCCCACACACTGTGTAGCTGACAAAAATTCCAAAGAAAGACTTCTGTGAGGTAGAAGCCAACAATTAGTTATCTGAGAAAGGACAGCAACTCCTTATATTCTCTTTAACTCCTTATATTTCTCTTTAATGTAAATCACAGGGGAGTGGAGATGCCACACAAGTCCCTAAGCACCATTTGGCACCAGCAAATTGAACATTACACCAAACCCAGGTGCACAGCTGCAGCAGGAAGTTTTCATATCATTATCCCCTTTCTTTTCCCCTTCTTCTGTTTTGCCTAAGTTAATCTCAGAGATCTTATCTATTGTTTCAGTAATAAGCTCTCTAAACAGTGTTAAAAGCTAAATATGAAGTTTCTAACGTGATCTTGGGTGGTTTCTTTGTTGTTTTTTTACTTCTAGATTATATGCAGCTTGATTCTAATCCATATTTACTATATTGAGCCACTATTTACCAATTCAAAATGCCCATTACTCTTCTATTAAACTAGCTGCAGGATTACACTTGATTTTCATATATATTAAACTGCTATTTAGTCTATAATTATTTCACATAGGGATTAGATTTCCTTCTGTTTGCATTTACTTTGACATTAGAATATATTTGGGTTACTAAGGGAGTAGCTACTAAAGACCAAAGTATCAAGTGAGACAAAGAAGAAAATTCATTGTTTTAGAACCTCTGTTTCAGGCAAAAGGGCAAAATTTTTCCTCATCAATGTAACTCCCATTTTTTTGTGAGCTTATGTGGAATCCTGGAGACAGAAGAGCTAAACAGGCCCAGTTCTTAATGATTGTTGGATATGACTATGTTGGGCTTTGTAGCTTCTAGAGAAAAACAGATGTGCTTTGTAAAATATTCATTTTGCATGTGCAAAAACAACCTTTTGTGCATTGAAAACTGTACCAAATTGAAGGCGAAATGACAAAAGCAGAGGAAAAAATGAGTTTTCACTAGTCCCATCAGCACTACATAGTTCCTCATTCTGTTCTATCAATTAGTCATGCACAAATATATTCAATGAGTTCAGAAGGAAATGTTTGGATTTAAACTGTTATGCTATTGTTGGCCTGTACAGTAATGGCTTTGAGCATGAAGTGCCTGCAGTCAAGTGTCTCACAGACTCCAGACGTCTGAAACAGCAGTTTATTTAATCAATTGATCATAGGCATGCAGCTATACAGGCCAAGTGAAGCTGGTTCTGCTTTTCCAAGTCATGTATCTTTACTCTTCATTTAAGAAATTTAACATCTTGCATCATCTGGAGATGTCATTTCCTGCCCTCCCCTCTGTCCCAATCTCATTTACAAATAGTCTAAAATAATGAGATTCAAACTTCTCTGGGCTGCAATACCAGTACTTAAGATGATAAAGGAGTATTACATTAATTAAAGACAAATGAGATCACTGTTCATGTTTTAAATGATTTTTCAAGAAATGGAATAATGCTGGGGAAAGGTGACCCCTGTTTCAAAATACATCAAAGTAAATTAATGCAGAATTTTTTTACCAGAAGGATGGATTTACTTACTTAGTTCTGTTTATTTCTGCTTTTATATCCAGGTCTACAACCTTGACTTTTAGATAATTTAGTAGGACTGAAAGTGCAGTGATTCCAAGTGCTTGCTCTGTTAAGGAAGGTGGAGCCAGGTAGGGATCTATCAAAAGTTACTGAGATCATCCCATGTAAACCAACCTGGAGAAACATTAACTCATCACCTGCCTGGCAACCTATGCAGCAATCTTGGGTCTTGGCCAGAATTCCCATCCCACTCCCATTTAAATCAGTGATGAATTTCCCAGTGTCTTCCCAAGAAGCCAGCCCAGCTTTTAAAGCTGCCCTCACATGGCAAAGCTCCAGGTAGCATGCTCTGATCTTCCTTCCCAACACATCTGCTTCCACATTGCTCTGGAAAATATACTGCACACCCCTGTGCCTGCAGACGTGAATCTGACCCAAAAGCCACTGAGGTGCTGCCTCCTGCTTCCGTGCCTTTCTTTTTCCTTTCGGTTCATTAATTTATTACCTATTACATTTGCACATAAACAAACATTTCACTTTCAAATCAGGAAACCTGGACCATATACTTCTGAAACATCTGGTACTTATACTGAAAGTACACACAGTGAAACTGAATACAGAAAAACTGGAGACCTATCTAGAAAAAGTACGATCTTATAGTGAAGAGAAACTTACCAACTTCATCTGGGCACCATCTAGTGGGGCAAAACTTGAGCAGTAGATAAAGTTCCTGGTACTGGGATTGCATCTAGAGGGTGTTAAGCTGAAGTCCAGCAAACCTTCACACACCTGAATAGTTAGCCAAATTAAGGTCTTCTCCAGGGAACTGGTAACACATGGGAGTTATAAAAAGTGGATTCTGTATTTTACTTTTAATCTAACTAGCTATTTCCTTTCAAGTATTTCTTGAGCATTTTTCCACCAAATGGTAGGAATGAATTCACCAGACAACGTCAAATAAAAAGTAGTATCAAATTTATCCCAGCATTTGGTATGACTGTGGAATTTTGGAGAACCATCATATTTGAGGCATGGCTTTTGATCATGGCTTTGCTTCCAGCTGGTATCAAGTCAGAAAACTAGGGACTTTTGCTCTTTTGCTATTTAACATCGGTGAGGGAACCTATTGGGACCACTGATTTTTGCATTTTCAAAACTTTGAGCTTTCGCATCACACCAGTAGGATGAGCCACACAATGAGGAGACAGAACGAAGAGAGAGTTACCTCAGACCTGCGTCCCCTGTTGACATAGACGCAGACGGGGCTGAAGGCGCCGCTGCCGCAGACGTACAGGTGGGTGCGGTTGTACGACTGGATCACGCGCACGAAATTCCCACAGCCATGCTGCAGAGACACAGAGAACAGTCATTCCACAGTGCCAAGTGCTGGGAGACGCTGGGAACTCTAGGGAATAGCCATGACATATAATTTTAACAGCATCATGGAAACAGCTACTGAGTTTCTTAGTCTCTTGATTTGGACAGCTGTTTCTTTTCATGTCATTCTGCCTGCTCTGGGAACCAGGCTCTCTCTGATTGAGCACCACAGATGAGTTACAGAGAAGTCCATGTAGCCTCCCCACTTCCACACAGCAATCCAATTTTCATTCTCATATTTCTCTTGCATGAGAAGAAGCAGGACCTCTACAGGAAAACAAGGTGTAACCTTAGGAAGGTTCCTTAAGGACACCTCTGAAACAGCCTTTTTTTTTTTCCTAATTTGTTCAACATAAATCGAAATAATCAAAAAGCGAAGCAAGTCCGAATATCAGACTTTGCTATTTGTAAAAACTATTTCTTTCCAAAACTTTAAACTGAGGTTTGCAGTGAATTGTTGCTTTGTACTGAAGACCTACAGTAACATCTTCAAATCAGTATGAAAATTAAAACAGAATGTTAAGGGCCACACAGTTCACAGTATTGGATTTACAGATTTTTTTCTTCCCTTTTCTCTCTAAGTCTCATTTTTTTACTATTATCAAGTGTTAATGCACTTTAGGTTGAAAACATATTTTTTAAAGAATATTTTTTCTTACTCAGTTCCCAGGACTGCTGTCATATTCAATCATCCAAACCTCACCCACAGCAGTGAGAATTGCATGTGTTTTATGAGCACAGGATTAGAAACTGTGCCATCAGTCATCTTCATGAAAATCAGCAGAATATAATCCTTGCTTAGCAGACTGTACGGTTTATTTACTTCTAGAGGCATTCACATTTTTGGTTCAGCAGGAGCCAGCACCATGCAACATCATCTGAAAACTGGTGCACACCTGAGGTCTTCAGCCTGCAGACAGTGGGCACCACCCACCTTCATGGAGTGCTCCTGGGGGAGCAGCCAGCCAGAGAGTTTCCCTGCTCTGAAGAGCAGCTCAACAGGCTCTTCAGCATCACCCCAGGACATGTCTGGAAAATTACTACTACCTAGTTTGATTAGTACCAATCAAAAAAGGTGAGGAAATGGACACTGCATATCTTCTCCCATCTGTCAGAGTCTGAAGGTGCATTCTGTTTACATCGCCTGTTTTTCCAGAATTTGACTTTATAGATAGACTTGCAAAGCATTTCAAAAGCAAAACAAACACTTCTTTCATTTTGCTTTGGCTGCACTCAAGGTGCTCTCACTTTATTGCCAAGTACTGAATTGGTGTATATGTGTGCATGTGGATTATAACTTACCGTAGGATCCTTGCCAGCCATTTTGCACTCTTCAACCTTATTTGCTGATGCTGGCCAGGAAATCTGTAAGGAAAGAATTATTGTTCAAGTAGTATATTTATTACATAATAATAATAAAAAAATAATTTCACTGCCTATCTTACACTAATAGATTAATATTTAGATATAATTTACACTTTGATTATAAGGGAAAAAAAAGGATTTTTGTTGATAAATAAAACTATCTTTGTTTTATAAAACTAAACAAAATAAAGGTCCAGGTCTTTGGCTGATAATATATATTAAGTTTATTACATATTTTTAAGGCAAGTTAATAAATTTATTTAGATTTGTTTCTTCTAAATAAGTGGAGATTTTTCACCACTATTGCCTAAATTACTACCCATCTTTATTTTTTACTTTTACTGAACTTATATAAATTATTCACACTAGAAACCAGAAGACTAAAATATTGAAAGAAGTGTTCTTGTAACAATTTTTCAATTTTATCATCAAAGGTTTGGCTAGATTATGATAAAACCTACTTGAAATCTCAAGATTTCACATTGATTTCTTTCAGACAGTTGTTCAAGAAATACCTCAGGGTCTGAATGTTTATCTGTTTATCTCAAACTGTAAATATTTTGAGCTTCTTCCATTATTTATTTTAATTTTGAAATAGGAAAGACATCCATTACAAATTTATCCCTAGAAATCTAGTAAGTGACAGAGCCTGATAACATTTAGCCTCAAGATAACATAAACAGTACCACTGAAAGATATCTGTATATATATGTACACACACATATATGTATGTAGAGCTGTGGATTTGAATGTACATGTATATAGGATTTCTACAGATATATAAGATCAGCAAAGTGAATCTGTTGTTAAAATAAACAAATGGAAGACTGTGTGGAATAGCAGAGATTTGTTCTGAGCCTAATCACATTCACTGACAGAAAGCTTTGTGTGTTTTTCCTTTCTGTCAAATTTTTTTTCATTCTTGTTTCTCCAGGCCTACACGAGCTGTTGAAATGCCTCACAGCTTTATCCTGCAGGAAATATTCCATGTAACAGCGGCCCTCCTATCTAACCAAACTCAGCACAGGATTAAACCTGACCTGCCAAGGACAGGAGGGAGTGTGTCCTGCTGGGGCACAGCTCCTGCCAGACCAGGGTGGCTGGATCACTGTGAGATGGAAATTAGCAAAAAAGTCACAGAAGGTATTTCAGATCCTGGAAGGCAGCCCCGTTTCAGAGGGAGATTTGGGTACCATTAGGAGGAGGGAAGGATGCATTCACACCACTGAACGAGAGGCATTTAATTTAAATGTGTAAGTTAGAATGAGCCTGCCCGGGCTCACGGAACAATCAATTCAGGTGGACAGGCATGTCCAGAGGGTGATTCAGAGCAAAGCCTAATTTAACTGTGCTCAATCACTCTCTGGCAGGGCCCCTCTCTCTTCCCTGACACATTAAAAGCCTTGTCTCTTAAGGAAGGCATTTATCTTCCCTGCTGCAAGCCAGGTATCACTGCCCCTCAGTCCTTCTGAGGTACAGTAACAAAGCCCACAGATGGAAGGGCTGGATGGATTTGGTGGAACAAGGCCTTTATGGTGCACTTTCAGGCAGGGTAGTAGCTGTGATGGTCTAAAGACAGGCAAGACAAAGTCTGTAGACAGGTAATAGCTCAGCAGTCAAGCTTCTGGGCACACAAGTACTTCTGCAGGTCACCTATTTCAAAAGCAGAAAGGCTGAATTTCAACTGGCTTTGGAGACAAGAGAGGAATCTGTAAGTATTTGATAATATTATTATTTTCACACAGAGGTTGCCTACTACTGTTTGGTGAGGGAACATAAAGTCCTTGGAAAACACCATCTCAGTAAGTGAGAGAAGCCAGAAAAGAGGTGATGTCAAGGGGTAGATGTGGGTGCCCAAAAACCCCAAACAACTGAAGGACAAAAGCTGATACAGACATAACAAGAGATTGGAAAATAGTTCAGTGATTAGGGTCCAGAGCACAATTAAAAAAAAAAAAAAAAAGTGGTATAAGGTTAAGGCCAACTCTGTCCTTGCTTTTTTTCTCCTTATGGCCTGAGAATGATAGTGTGTATCTTACTCTTTCTTGCAGGATTCTTTTGAAAGTGCAACTCCGAACTATCTTATCTTGGAAAGAGGTGGAAAGCATCAAACCACACAGATTTTCCTTTTAAGGCCAGACCAAGCAGAATGTTGCTTCAAAATCAGTAAACTGGTCACTTTTAAACAGTGTTTGAGGAGGAGAATATAGCTTCATCTGCATTACACATAAAACAAGGACTAAAAATTCAATAAGGTGTGGGCATGGACTTCCATGCAAAATAATGAAATACTGTTTTTTAGTCTTAAAAGGAAAGGCATGGAGTAAAGCAACCTCATATTCTCAAAACAAATCTTGAACTTACACTGAGGGGATCTTGGCTTATATTGTTAATATTCAGAGACAGAATATGATCTTTACTCCCCACGTAGATCCGATCCTGATCTTCATCCATCAATAATATCCTGTAATCCAGGGGGCTGTGGGATATCCTGTGGTACTCAGAGGTCTTAGTTTCCTGCAGCTCTGAAATAGTAAAGATAGTAAAGCAGTTCACTCCTGTTTCTTGCTTTTCAACTGCATTTCTTTCTAAATGAAGGCATCTTTGGACACAATTGAGGTCAGAGAGGGAATAAAAAGCCTCACTGAACACTAGATAATAACACAATGGTTGAGGTAAAACAAATTTTCTTTTCCCAGTTTGAATACAATTATTTTGTACATTAAGTAGATAGACATAGCTAATAAAAATCAGGCGGTGCTGTTATTCATTCATCTAATTAATTCTTATTTTAATGGATATTATTATTTACAGCTTTAGCTTTTAAGGAAGGTAATTTATTAAATTAATCAATGTGTTCAATACATTCTGAAGTTTATGACTGCAGAAAATCCACAAGATCAATGAGAACTACATAAGAACATTTTACTTCCTTTTCCTAACAGGCGGCTTCACTAAGAATAGGTTTTTATCATTTTCAAGGTCAAATTTTACTTTGTTCTTCATCACCATGCATGGTTTACTTAAAAGAAAAACAAAATTATTCAGTCAGGCCTAAATGTGCATGTTCATGCAGTTGTTTGTTTACAGGTTTGGACCAAACTAACAGAACTGTAGAAGAAGCTCTATTTTTCCACATAAAACTTTCTTCAACAAACTGAAGTGAAAACATCCTTTGATCTCAGTAGTGCAGGATCAGGCCTGTTACAGGAATAGCATAAGCAACTGCAATGTAAGTATTACTTGCTGCCCTCAAGAAAGCTCAGCCTTCCCATCTTTGCTTGGCCAATTTTGGCCCCCAGTAAGATTGTTTTACTTTTCAGTAATAACAGAAGGGATATTTCTCAAGACCTGAGAGTGGAAAAATAAAACCTTAACAATCAATTTGTCTTTGTTAAAATATTTAACATATAATTATGCTTTCTTTCTTCATGAATATTAGTATTGAGTTGTGTTCCCTGTGACTCTAAAAGGATGGCAAATACACAGTACATGAAAATGAAGATCTGCTATAATGTTTATTCATAAATGTAAGATCTGACCCCACAGTTCCCAGCTGCCAACTCTCTCTGGGGCAATAGGGCTTGTTACTTTTGCTAAAGGTTTTTTAAAAGCAAAGTTTTTTGCTCATTCTTTCCCTATGGTAAACAGTCAATGTCTTATACAAAATTAGTCATCTAAAGCTACTGGTATTTTATAAAACAAAACTCTCAAAACAGAAATATTTCTGTATATGTGCTCATGCACCAAAAGAAGTGTGCCTAAAGTACGCACCTTCTGCAAAACACATATTTAGCTGAAAGCAATTTTTTTTTTTTAATTACTTAGAGAGCCATTTTTCATAGCAGGCAAAATTTGAAATCCTGTCTAGTAGAGAACTAATGATTGAAAGAACACTTATCAGAATAAATTTGCATTGATAAATATGATACATAAATCCAATTAATATTTTATCATTGTTAAATAGTTTCATAGGAAGATGAAAAATATCCCCAGCTACTGAAAGATAATTATGTTTTGATTAATTTACAACTGTGACAGCTTTCAGAAGCTGAGTTTCCTATGTGCATTTATTTATGGTAATATTAAAAAAAACCCGAAATAGTATTTATCATGTCCCTCAACAACAGATAAATATACAATCAAGATTTACAATCTGTGCCTAAAAACTGAAAAAGAACTTGTTAAACATATATGAAAATTGTTCACATTACTTTCAGAAGACTTTCTTTAGTGCTTCAAAAATCAACTGTGTTACTTCACTTTAAAAAAATCCTCCCTGTAAGCATTTAGTTAGGATTGTCACAGGCACCTGGGACACTCATCAGCACAGTGCCACTAACATCCAGTACCTTTGGCTGCTCTGAAATTCTCACAACCAGCCTCAGACACTCGTGCTCATCCCTTCTCCTGGGGCATTATTAACTTTACCAGAACATTTGGCAGCTGGAAGGTGAAACTGAACCTTCTCTTAACTGTACATCTGATATACCAGGAAAGCACAGATAAAGTTGGAGGGTTTCCCACACAGCACGGGGTAAATGTGAGCACAGTGATTGTACAATACAATGTCCCTCCTTATTGCCTCACTGCCTGACAGTGGTTGACACTGAAAACACCACGCTGATGTAAAAGATAACCATGATCATGATGATTGCTTTTAAACAAGAGACAAAAACAGCAACAGATTTCCACGACTTTCCTTTATCAAAATCCAATATTTTCTTGGCATTTTAACCTCTTTGAAATGGTATTATTCTTTCCAAGGCTCCTGAAGGTTAATCTGCCTCCATCTAGCTGCTGATGAGAAGAGCACCTTATGTCAGGTTACTAGACTATAGAAACTCAACACCACTCATAAGAGGAAGGAAAGCCGTGAAACAAATACTGTCACACTGATTTATTAGTTTTATTTCTTTTACTGCTGAAGCTTAAAGGTTATTAGACTCTCTGGGCTACTCAAACAAGTAGGGAGGGAATTTATAACTAATCAAATTTTATTTTCATTCAACAAAATTTACCACACAATCACCCAAGAAAATTTGTTTTTTTAAAGATTTACTATCTGGTTGTTATTGCTTGGAGAAAGCAGTGGCTGCAAAGATGCTGTATGGTCTTTCACATTCTCTTTCATCTCTCTCAAACAAAAGTTTTTGTCAAAAAATGAAGTAGACATTTACTGATATTCAGAGCAATTCTCTTCCGTGCTTTGAGAATGTAACCAAACATTGAAAGCAGTGAAACCAATACAGAGGATGATGCTACAGACAGCTCTCTGAATCTTAGAAATTTTATTTGACTATAAAACAATACACAAGTAACTTTCATCCTTAATGATGCAAAAATAATCTTTGCTTGTAGTTTTTTTCTTCATCTGTTGGTGAATTTTGCCTTCCCTGGGGGATAGAACCAGTACCAACTTGATCCCTACCATAAGAAATCTGATCTTAGAGGACAGGTTGCTTTAAAAAAAACAACAAAAAGCTTCAGTGAATTCTCTTTCCAGAATTATGCTTATTATTGAACTGCACATTTTGGAGATCCCAACGACTGGGCGTTTTCTCTGTACACAGCGCACAGCTTACTGACAATCAGACAGTTTAAGTCTTACTCTTTTATTATCCATCCACCACAAAAAAAAAAGAGTATTATTTTTAAAAAGTTGTGTTCTCACAGAAGAAACAACAAAATATTTGAAATAACAAAATATTTGTGCAATATCTATTACTGACATCACAAAAGCCTTTGTAACAAACCTAAATATGCTGACGAGAACAAAAAAAATTACAGGTTTTAGAGACAGGGAATCCAGGGAGGTGTAGTCATCTCACACAGCCTGTTATACCCAAATTCTCCAGGCTGCATAAGGATAAATGAGCTAGATCCACCAAGTAGTCCTCTGAATGTCTTATTTAATCACTCAGCCTTAAACTTTCATCCCTCCTTAATTCAAATTCACTGATGGCACAATGTTGACAACAGCCTGACTCTCCCAGACTAAGGAATACAATAATCTCTAACATGTAGAGGTAAGACGGTTGAAATCTCATAAGGATGTTTGATGCATTTTTACTGAAATTTATGCAATTTTAGCAGGACCTTCCCAAAATACAACTTCCTTTTTGCAGTCATATAACCACTTGTTACTGAATGTTCAACATAATCAAGAATGATTTCAACATAATCAAGAATTATCTCTACGTTGCAGGGTTTGATAAGCTACAGCCATGGTATACAAGCATCCCTAGCCCAAGTTCAAAGCATTGAATTCATCCACTGATAAACTGCGGATAAACCAGGACTCGTGAGAGACTGCACGCACTGATGCCTGCCCTCTACCATCCCTGGACTTCCAGTTTAGCAGGGCTTCTTTGAGCAAGCCTAGGATGCTCTGTCAAGCTTTTAATTTAGGATCCCCTGTGGGAGAGTGCAAGAACTAATATGCTTTCCTCCTCTCTCCTGCTGGTGTAAGGATTCAGTCTCAGAAGGCTGTTTACGGGAAAGTTCAGAGCAAAAGCACAGATTTGGTGTCTGTGCCTCAGAAACACACAGCGAGTAAAGCACAGCAATCCATTCACACGCAGCAGCACCACAGTGAAGGGCACAAACACAGCTTTCCAGGAAGATCCATCTCCCCAGGGAACCTCTGCTGCCCAAACTGGCATGGATTTTATGCAGCCTTAGTGATGTGGAAGTCAGCAATACAATGCTGTTTTATTTTACATTCTCATGGGATGTGGGGTGCACACATCACACAGCTTGTGTACATCTAGCAGTAAGATCGATGTTCGCTTCTGGTTATGGAGGCTGTAAGACTCTCTCAAGCCTCATTAAGCCTTGAGTTTGTGCCAACAAATATGCCAGCCCGTGCCAAATGTGAGACTGCAATGTAAAATCTCACCTTCTAGGAACTGGAATGAAACCAATTTTTTTTTTTCTTTTTTTTTCTACTAAAAATAAATACTTCAGAAAAACAATGATTTTGCTTACAACATCAAATGGAAATGGTCCCCTTTTGCCCACAGGTCATGTTTAAACAGGTGAAAAAGTAATTTGGAAATACAGACACTATCCATAATGTTGCTAGCATTGAATGGAATGGTTATGTATTTTAAGAATGTGAGTGAAACCTGAGGTATTTGCAAAGTTACCAAAAATAATTAAAAAAAACCCCAAACCAAAAAACTTCAGCCAGAAGAAAAGGTCTGTTTTATTTTAGTTTAAATATTTTCCTTTCTACTTTGTATTTATGAATCTCTCTGTTTTGTAACTTTTTAGCAGAAATGACTGGTAAAGATTTAGTTGAATGGTATCAGATTTCATAAGAATCTAACAATTTTAATTTTTTTTTTGGCTTTAAAAAAGATAATGTAAAGACAGGGAAGAAATAAATGTATCATTTTTATAGTTTACATAGTGCTTGTGGAAATAGTCTGTTATAATATTGTAAGTCTGAGAACACAATTGACTATTTTTTTTCAATATTATGTATGGAAAGAGAATAAGTAAAGCCAGAATATTTCTCTTCAAAACTTCAGAATGAGTCACCTTTGCACTGTCGATATTCCTTTTCTTTAAAGATATATGCTTTGATTCCTCCTGCTTAAGGGGTTGACATAAGGGAGCTGCTATAGCATTTTACCACTGCTCATGCAGTGTTCAAACTAAAACCCATCCCTCAGCCATTCTCAAGTGAATCCCACTGTGAATGGGGACTCAGCCATCTCACCAAAGAGCTGTAAGTAGCCAGATGTGCTACTGGTCAGTCCCTTGTGTGCCTTAACCACACAGGGCCCAAAAATGCTCAGGTGGACCTTTGACCTTTTTTTATCTCTTTATCTCTTCTTCATCCATGAGAGTCTTTACTCTTTTCTTTAATGCAGTTACAATGACATTTGGCTTTTTATATAGGAGTTAATAGCTTCATAATAACTAGAAATCACAGATGTGCACACTTGCTTGCTTCTGATTCCATCTGAAAGGGGCTTAATACCATTTTTATTAAAAAAAAAAGGAGGGGAGAAAACAGATTTACAAGCGCTCATAAAATCGTAGGCTAACTAATTAACAAGATCATTTGAAGGAGAGAGAAGAAGGGAGTTTGGATAGTACAGGCTGAAACAGAACACTCTTTTTGCTCAGAGCTAAAATGTATCATCTGCTAGAAGGAAACTTAATTGCTGCATTTGGAATGAGAGTAAATAATAAGGAAATGTCAATGATATCTAAATATGATCTGGTTTAAATATACACCTTGAATACTTGTGGGTGTATTTGCTAAATGAGTTGAGAGTGGAATTTAAACATTAGTGGACTGAGATAATACAGTCTTTTATAAAGGGAAATCAGAGCACCAAGGTGAAGCCTTTGGAGAATTAGGCCCAGAGGTGGCTCTAGCATGTCTGAAGAACAATTTGTCACCTTGAGCAGCTCAACATATACATTAGGAGCCGTAAAACACTCAATAGCTCTTTGTGAGGGGGACTGTGTGTTGATAGGAAAAGACATACCTGTTAAAAATTGACCTTAAGCAGAGTGTTCACATATATCAGTAGATGGGTCTTTTTTTTTTTTTTTTCTTTCTTTCTTTTTTTTTTACAATTTGCAAGATACACAAAACTCCTGAAATCCTGGTAACTCACAGACTCTAAAAAACCATGATCAAGTATTAACTGGCTTTTAGCATTGTGCCTTTTTAAAAGGTGTACCAAAAGGGAGATAATTCATGACAGAGCTCTGTTTTATTAAAATTACCAAAAACCGTAACAGAATTTTTCATGTTTTATTTAGTACTTTGAAGAAAAAAGGAGGGGCAGATCCTTTGAGGTGTGGGCAGCTGCCAGTTTTGTGCAGAAGGAATGTGCTTTCTAAGCAAAAGCAAACACATGAGAAGAGAAAGCCACTTACTTGTGTGTGGCAAAATGTATTAACATGGCTTTGTGGCACACTTATCAACCCAAGATACCCCACGACATTCCATGCCTCTTTATTGAAGCTTTAAATTACGAAGAAGAGATATGATTTCTTTTTCATTTTCACAGATATTGTCATGTGAAATCATACCACATTCCACAACAGAAAACCCACTCCAAAACAAAGAGGAAAAAAACGTGTCAATGTTTTTCAAACTGCAGTTACAGAGCTATCCTCAGTCTTGCCAAATATTCCAGTATTGAGATTCCTTCATTGAGCATTATGCAAGACCACCCACACCCTCCAGCCATCTAGTCTCACTAGGCTGTAGACACTTCTGGGCATAATCTTCAGGTTATTCCTCCATTTTCCTCACTGTAAACCTCAGATACCTCCTCTGAAGTCTGTATAGGCATTTCAATAAAAACATTGAAAAGTAGGTGTCTTTTTTTTAGCAAGTAGTGTGCAGTTATAATTTACACATAAATGCTATTTGCATGTTTTCTTTCAGAAGATGCTACAAATATTGCCATTCTACAGAACTTTCCAGAAGATTTTTCAAATATTACCTTGTTCTTTTCTGCTCATTATTATCCTGTCCAGTCCTTGTTCTCATTTTTGGTCCCAAAACAAAAGGGACAACTTTGGCAAGGATGGAGAGCAATAAAGACAGGCCAACTGGGTTTAAGATTATTGCAGCTGAGCTATGCATGTCAGATGGGAGCCAGTCTCCTCCAGTCTCCTCGTGAGTAAGAAGCTTGTGTACAACAGCTCTGCAGCACTAAAACTGCTCTCCAAGAGCTGCATACTTCAAAGTCTGCACAGTTACACAGAGTTTACCCTTTGGTTGGTTTCCAAAAGCCACGGAGAGACAGGGTCCTTGCCACACTGCCTGAAGGCTGCAGAAGCTCAGCCTGGGCGCACACAGTGGCTTTGCCATTGGCACTAGGGATGTTTTTGTTTTCCAGATGCAGGAGTGAGAAACTTCCAGTTGCCAAGTATGACATGATTTTTGAGACAGAGTAAGAAAAAAAGCCGCACCCCTGTAGAAGTCAGACAGATTCCACATAGTTTTACTTCTTCTGGGAGAAGTGTATCTTTTCATTGTAACCTCTTGTGTTTTCCCTCTTCTCTTTTTTCTAGTGGACCACCAATCACACCACTGGAAGAACGGCTGCGCTCCTTCCTGCAATGCTCAGGCACACAGAGAAATGTTCCAAATATCAATCAGACTAACTGGACAGCTGAAACCCTGACTTTATGCAGACACTGAAACTCTTTGATCCAAATTTACAGAGATATGAGAAATGGAAGAAAATTAATTCTTGCAATTGTCTGCCTGAAAAATTAATTAAGACTGAAGCTTGCAATAGTCTCCAAGTCAGAATTGGGAAACAACATGAGATCTGGGAACTGTTTTTCCAAATCATACATCTTCATCCCACTTGCCACCAGTGGGTTGGCCACTGGCAGAACAAGGTCTGAGTGGACTTCTCTTTAGTTTTGCATGTCATTCAGGCTATTGCTTTTGTGACAAAAGCAAACCTTTTAAGGCTTAGGTTCAAGTACCTGACCATTTACTCCGCACAAACAAATGGGTCAATGATGTCAGTTGAGACATCTTTGAATACTGGGAAGGGAGAGAGAGGAACAGGGAGAGTGTAAGTAAGGCTGGGTGAAAGGTAGGTTGTTTTACTGCTAGAATTGTTTTGCTTTGCAAATTTATCTTTCTGTTCAATCTAAGTGAGTACTTTGCAGATGTATCGAGGTAGTCTGTAGACAGTGAAGATATAACTTGGCTTTTGCAAAACTGACAGCTACTGGGGAGTAGTAGTGTGCAGTTTTGAGGTGTTAATACCTCTTCACTCATATTATCAACAACCGTGACTCTGTATTGTAGTGAAGATCTATCAAATGTTTCAGAATAATCAACACCTTAAATAATGAAAGTATGATAGTAGTCTCCAAATCTCTTTTCAGACTGAAAAAGCTCTTAACATCATCTCACATGCAGTCCTTTTCTCTCTGAGCATATTTTTACTAAGCTGCCAAATTATTTGTTACCAGAGCTAATAAAAACTCATTGAGAAAACACAGCTCATCCACTGAAAAATTCCATTATGGTTTCTGTAATAAAGCAAGAACCCACTTCACTGTGGCAAGGCAGAAGAACCCTTTTCATTATATTCCTTTCTCTCCCTCAAAGAGGAATCTTCCCAGAGATTCAGCCAATCTCTGTATGTCTACAAGTGGCATTATTGCCCTTGCTGCAGTAATCCTTGCCTTTATTGATGTTACCAACTGTACTGCAACTTTAGCCATGCTACTTTATCCACAGATCTCCTTAAAATATATTGTTCCTATCTTCACCAGTCACTTCTCACCACCACTCTGTATAAAACAAGGCAATTTAGTATATGAAGGATTGGTTACGGTTTCATTATTATTATTATCAATTTAATCAAATTAGGATTAGCTATCAGGCAAACATCAAGCATAAAGAGATCAAGCTAAATCCCAGTGCTTAGCTTTCATTCATTCTTCATTAAAATAATGTAAAATTTACCCAGTTATGAGCTGAAGAAACTGTGGAAGGCAGTATTTCTCATTCAAAAGAATTACAGTAATAAATTTGTTTCAGTTGACTGCTGAATAAAGGGTAGTATTTTTATACACAAAAATTTTTGAATTTAGGGGGATGCCCATAAAAACACCCAAGTTGCCCACAGCAAAACCAAGCAAATGAGTATGTGGCATGGTGAGTATCCCACACAAATAGGTAAACCACTGCTTCCTTTTTTTGGTGTGTTTTCTTGATTCCTCAGTATCAGTATTTCAATGGGATGCACATACCTGGTGTCTACATACTCTTGTCTATGTATCAGATAATCATCTCTATAGACCAAGTCAAGATAGTTAGCAAGCTCTGCTTTACATCTGGGAGGGATAAAAGAAACACTTATTCTCACTCGACTATGGGAGAAAACAAAGCAGCTGGAGGTCAACAAATGGCATCCCCCACTCAGTGAACCTTCCATGAACCCCTAGTTCAACACGATGCCAGAAGAGTCATTATATTGGAGATAACAAAATTCACCAAAAGCAACAGCCACGCTGGATTCCACAGTCGTGCCACAACTGCATTTATCCAAATCTTTCACTATTACTTCTATTTATAGTAATTTTAGAATAAGAGAAGACTTTTCCGCAATATTCGTAATTCCTTTTCCGATATTTATTTATCGTTATGTATGCTTTAGCAGAGTATCCACTGTACTACCCTTTGCATCTGAGCTCTTGGATTAAATTTTATTTTGCGGCTGCAATGCCACCCAGCCTTTTCCATTGACAGGAAGCAAGTTGCTTTCTGGACGTGGGTATTTAGGATGCTTTCTGAAGCCAAGGAAAGTTTGGTTTGGGAAAAAAGCAAAGGTCAAGCCTATCTTTAAATGTCTGAGCACTTGGTTCATTTTTTTCTCTTGAAATAGATTTTTCTGGTATATTTAATGCCTTCACTCCCATTGGAGGAATAGCCATGTGGTTTCATCAGATTGCACATTAATTTTTATTTATTTTTTTTTCAAAAGACTGTTATGACATGCAACCTGCTTCATTGAATATGGGGTTTGCCACAGCCCCCAGAGGACTTCAGTGGTTGGACACAACTGGAAATCACTGATTTCATCATCAGTGTTTTCTGCGTGTGTTGCTGAACATTGAGGACTGTTATGAGTACTTTCAATATTAAATTAATTAAGATTTAGGGTGGGTTGATTTTTTTTAATGTCAACTTTAAATATAAAATATTTCTAAGCACGTGTGCAGTATTTTATTTAAGCTTAATTTTTCTTTTTCTTAAGGGATTTGGCTCCGTCACTGCTAGGTGTCATTTTTAGGATGTGGCTGTCCCTTCTCCTGGGAGCAGGAGTGTTCCAAGCCCATGGGCAGCCGTGCTCAGTGGGCAGCACACTTGCTGTTTAAACACACAGAAACAAACGTATTTCACTCTTTTTCACACCATGAAGACTGACACAAAGAGAGAATTTAGGAGCACATTCCAGAGCTGCATGCTACCATCAATCTTCAAGTGATCACCAGCTGGTATTTAGGTGCACAATAAAAGTCATGTTCAGTGGGCTGAGCACAGCCTGGTGGATTAGAGTCCTCTCAGCTCTAAATCCTATTCTGTGGTATTTTGCTTTTTGACTTTAGACATGTCACATAAACTCTCTGACCTACATATGTAAAGTGAAGGTAACAGTTTGGTACGTATTTGACCAGGTTGTTTTTTGGATTACACTTAGTAATGTACGAAAAAGCCTTTGAAATGAAAATGAAATGGCTGGAGGAAGTTATTTCAAATGTATTTCATGTGCAAAAAGAGATATTTTTTGTTTGTTTGTTTGTTTGAAGTCCAGACACTTAAGACTTAATAAGCTCAGCCAAAACTCTGTTTTGGATTTAAGAGATAACTTTTATGCTTTTGCTGTTTATATTTAATCTGAATGGAAAGCCATTAAAATAAATAAACCTTCTGCAGTCACTCACTCCATGTTTAAACTAGACTTGCATATTTATTCATCAAAATGACCATTCAGAACTTGGCCAAAAGTGGGGAAAAAAAATATAAGAATTGCCTCTTTTGCATTTACACAGATAGTAAAAACAAACAGATAAAACCTACTTGTTTATATTCAACTTTCAGTTATGAAACATCTCATGATTACAACACTATCTCAGATAATGGGAGGCTCTAACAGAACTGAGCAGTAAGTGTATACGCATATGTTGAACATCAGCAAAGAGAAAAAAGAAGACGAATTTTTGCTTCCAGGTAAAAAGGCAGAAGAGTCAAGATGAGTAACATACTCAATAAAATACTATGTGGGCCTCCTATAGGTTCAGCATGGAAATTGGATGTTCAAGGAAGGAAGGACTCAATCAGCACACCAAACCTGAAGGGAATTTAGATTCCTGACAGATTAAAACTGCAGGTATACGACAGAAAGTGGCAACAGGATAGAAATCAACCACAGTCATCCACTTACATCTACAGCAAACTACTAATTGTAGCAGAGGATGATGCAAGTGTCCTCAGTATATACTCTGTGCTCTTGGTCCTTAAAAAAAAAAAAGCATTAATTTAAAGGCAAAAATCTTAGCTTGTGCCTCTTCTGTATGCCCTGTACTTATATGTTGGAAGCACAAGCAAAATAATATGGCTATTCATTTAAAGTGTAATGTGCAAATACATAGAACAAAGGAGATTTGTTTCATGATCAGAACAGGGAACTAACTATGTCAGAACTCCTGGGCACTTGCTCTTTGACCTTGAACAAATCTCTCACTCTCCATTTATGTCAGTTTAACCATCTGCTATATGTTTATAACAACATTTACCTGTCTTTCAGAATTACTATCAAGTTCAGTTAATGTATGTTTGTTAAAAAAACCCCCAACAAATTAAAGCCATTTTAATGTTCAAGGTAGTATTCTAATTCAAGTTCCTGCTAACTGTTTAGGCTGATTTCATAATAGACTTAAATCACTCTATTTCACAGGTACACATGCTTTAGTGTTTCTCTTTTGTACAAAGCAATGCTGATTAATGCACAATCCATTTCAGCCCCACTAAATAGATGTCATGAATTTGATTGCTCTAGAAAGAAAATATCTACCCTGTGATTGTGACAAAGCAAATAGAGACAGTTCTGAACAGCTTTTAATCAGAATTTGTTTACTAAAGGCATGTTGACTTCAGTAGATTTGGCCACGAGGAGGAATGCCAAATAGCGACCTTTTGAACTCACACTGAACGAAAAATATTTTCAACAGGTTTAAGTCTGATGTTTATTAAATAGGGATTTCACTACTACATAAGACATACTTTGACTAGTTCCCTTAAATAGCTTCACCTCCATAGCATTTCACAGTATATTTTCATCTTTATATTTTCACAAACTGTTTATCAGTTATAAAAAACTAACACTTATTCTAATGACTTTTAGCTTTGTTAAATGACCTCTCATAGCTCCTCCTCTTGCTCAGCTCTGTTTGCTATTCCATGCTGGGTTACTGGTGGTTTACTGGCACTGAAAGTCCCTAGAAGAGGGGATCTCTTAAATCAGATGCATATTTAGTGTAGAATAAATAAACTTATTTTTATGTATTTTTGATGGCAATGTATTACAAAGCCTAAATATTATCACTGAAGACACTACAATCCAGTGATACCCATCTTTTCCATTTGTGCTACAAAAGTTATCAAATCTACTCTTGCTATGTGAGTATCATTAGCCTGAGAAATAAAACGCTTTACACAATAATGGATTCTACTGTCACTGACCAGTGTCTGTTGACCTGATTTTTCACTGCATTGCTCTGAATGCTCAACTCTCAACACCAGTAAAAAACCAACAGAGAACCACTGGCATAAAATATAGTATTAAAGCATTAAGAATCAATTCTCAGCTTTCCAAACAACTGTCAGAAACGAAGTCTCACATTTACCAGTTGGTTGCGGGTAAAATTTCAAAAATTGTTAAAATAGGAGCTCAGGGTGAGAAATTACCTAGAAGTTCAAATGCTCAGGCTCTAGTCCTCATATTATAAACTAAACCAGAACGCAGACAATAATTTTCAGAAATATTATCCTCAGTTTAGCAATACAAGTCAGACTCTCCTGGTACAGCAACGCTAAGGCAGAACTGAGGAGAGCACAAATATCCAGCTACTTTCAAAAATATTTCAGGTATTGTCCTTCTGTCTTTTTTTTACAGGTATCATAAACCATTTGGTTCTGGTTGGTAAGGCCTGACCATGCATATCAGGCTCACCAAAGAACTTGGGCAGAGAAATGATTTTGTTCTGCATGTCAAAATACCTTAAGCAGCCACCTCCTTTGCCGTCCCAATGCAAAGAGAAACTGAGAAAACTGTCCAGGGCATACCACATAATACAGTTTACATCTGTGTAAATACCTGAATATGAGTTTGGCTGGATTTTCCTGAATTCATATTCTGAATTTAGTTTCTTAATTCACCCCTAGATGCCAATTTAGGTACATAACTGGTGTATTGAGTTCCTGGTTGTATTCCTCTGCCATACTGCACTTCCTTTACTCCAGCCTTGGTCATGTCACAACTACTTTTATCTCTTCTACAGTTCAATTCTGTACAGCAATGCCACTTTATGTTCCAAAATAGGTCGTCCAAAAGAATTCTCAACACATTGCATAACAGAGGAAACATGCTGGAATCTGGGGAACTCTGCTGTCCCTTTAGTACTTCATTCTGCTTCCCATGTGCCACAAGACAGTGATCATGCAGATATGAGACTGCTATTCTCAGAAGTCTAATTCCTGAGTCAAGTCACAAGAGGCAAAGTGGGCTGTCCCACACTTGTCACTGCCTATCGATGGCCTGCCCCTTTATCATGTCAAATCACTGCATGCTTGTCTAGAAATAAAACAATGTAGAGCAAATGCTTAATGATTTACAACTTGTGAGATAAAGTACAGGCAGAGAGGTCCATCCTTCAGTGTTTCTCATACCGAAAGAAATGGTCACAAATCCTGCACTGCCAGAAAATGCATTAACTTCTTCAGGCTTAAAACATGACAAGATGATGAGGGCAGTGTATTTCAGCCCTGGGCATGAGAAAAGGGAAACCTTATCAATGACTACTCTGGGGAGAAACATTCTGATGAATGAGGGAGAAAGAACCTAAATCATCCAAACCAACATAATTTTCTCAGTTGTTATTGATTCCAACCTTCTCCCGCAAGTTCCTGTTTTGTTTTTTTCTCTAATGACTACAAAAGAAGCCTAAATTATTAACTCAGACTAGATATCAAGTATTTACATGATGACACAAGAATTTCCTGAATATGATAAATTTGAACTTCCTCAGTATGATAAAATTACAACTTTGCCTCACATGGTACCTCAAGGGACAAGTGTCACAGTACTAAAAAAAAAAAA
>WEKY01048246.1:97192-128226 GCA_013390045.1 Picathartes gymnocephalus
AAAAAAAAAAAAAAAAAAAATCTGAAAACAGTTAACTAAGGGGTTTGTTTGTTTCAATGATTGACTTTGGGCCACTGAAATAAAAAAAAGATCTAATTCTCTTTAAATATAGTGAACTCAAATGCAGTTGTACTGTCTAATATCCCCCTGCCCCTTGCACAATAAGCCAAACCAAACCTGCATTATTTGTCCTGAAAACACTATTCACAGAAGCAATCAGAAGGTGACTTTTCACAGATGCCAAAAAACAATAATGCAAGTAAATGTTTGCAGGTTTTGTCAGGCTGCACGTTACCAATATTTAGATGCTGCTCACAGATAAATGAACACAGTCCAGATCACGTAATTAATACTGGTTTTCTCATTCAGTTCTGCTTCCCTTTCTCCAGCTCTCTAATAAGGTAAAGGAATACCCTTTCAGCTAGCGTGAACTTGTGCATACCAAGGGAGATGGTAGGCAGCCCAGGTAACATTTCTTTTTCAAAATTATAAAATGCTGCTGCTAAAAACAGTTTTTGTTCTGTACTTTGGCCCCCAAATTATTCATACAATGCAAAAATTCTGCTTCAAGTAGCTGACACCAAAAATCCCTTCAGTTGTTCACATAGGGCATTTTAAATTTCTTGCAAGGTTATTTGTAACAATTGTACTAGTGTAATTAAAATAAGACCTATCAATTACATTAACTAATAGTGTATGGATGTCTGCCTAAAAAATGAGTATAGAGTGCAATTTGTTCGAACTGTTTTTTCTGCTGCAATGATACTGTTACTCAGGGAATATTAGTACTCAGCTAGATTTCATTGAACAAATAAAACGATGTCAATAGCCTCGGGGAAAAATTCTAATCAGAAATGAGCAAGTAGTTAAACAAGCTTGTCTCTGTACTGAAGAAAAAAATAAGAATATAGAAGGCACAAAATAACTATTGATGATTAGATATGAGGACATAAAAATGCTCATTACCCATCTGGAACAGATAAAATATTAAAATACTCTCAGAAGCTCTTTTGCTGTATGTCAAGTAAGAGCACTTAATTATGGTGGGTGTGTATGTCAGAATATCCCACTGTGATAAGGGCCATGTTATTTCTGATTCCATTTCATGACACGACAGACAGTGCTCTTACTTCTTTTGTCTCAGTTTGTGAATTCATTAAACCAACACATTTTTCCTATGTTTTGCCTCTGCAATTATGGTGAGTAGTTTCTGTAAGGCAATTGACTCAGCTTGTAGCTGGCATCAAATAGGTTTTTCTTACTGAAGGAACATATTTCCTGTGACAAGCACCTCTTAGATTGACTTGAGCTCTACTACTGACCAGACGCAGAACCATAGGTACATAATTTCATTTATTTATCCTTCTGTCTTTGGTCTTTGGTCTATCTTGTTTATTTGGATTATAAACTTCTCAGGATGGGGCCACAGACAGAAGCTTCTGACAGGGGTGGTATATTACATAACTTCAGTTTACTGCAATATCAATGCAAAAAAAAAAAATAATTTATAGGGGCTTAAATACTTTGGAAGGGGGTACAAGCACCTGTTCCTTTTTAATTAGTATTTAAACAGTGCTTTTGGCAGAAAGATTTTATGTCCCCAATTTGCATTTTGAACTGACTGAGCAATGTCCTTATTGGAAACCTTCTATCAGGTTGCCTCCCCTCTGCTTCACTCTGTTGGGAGGTCCAGGGAAAGTAAAAACTACTTTTTATGGCAGCACAAACCACCGGCCGGAAGTCAGGATTGCCACTAAGTTACAACAGACCTGCAAACATTCTAGGAGAAGGAAAAGCAAAGGCATTCTTCAAAAAACAAATGGTTCCATCAGCCTTTCTGACTCAGGGAAACAGAAGCAATTAAGAGTGGCTCAGGAGTTCCATGTTAAGAATTCGAAGTTATCTGAAGGTTAGGGGCATGGCTTGCACTAGTCTCTCTTTTGCATTAATAAAGCCAAATCCCAAAGAGATGTGAGTTTGTAGATTAGCTAATTGGGCAGGCTGGGCAGAGTCATTCAGTCTGCTGCAGGCATCTGAGGTACTGAATTTTGGAGTTTGAAGAAGCTCTGTATATTCTGAGAGGGAAAAATCAGAGGGTTAAAGAGAGAGGGTGAGTAGCTTAGATTCTCTAAAGATCTGTCTGAAGGAACCTGCCATGATTTACTGAGGCGAAGCAGAACGTAAAGACATAACTCCACTTTACAATCAAGTTTGCTTGATCTGCATAAAGTCATATCTAATGGTGACAATTCCCCACGAAATCTCAGAACAGGTGGAAACTGTAACACCTTGAAAAAAACATCATGGGCGTTTTTCAAAACACCAGGCCTATAGGTCAGTGGTTATGTATGTTTTCTTGCAAGTATTTAAAAATGCTCCAGGTTCACCCATGTATCTTACAAAAATCATTGGTAATATAAAGGTAAAAAACTGTAACTTCAGTTAATAAAACTTCTAACTTCCTTTTATGCCCTTTCAAAGAGATTAATCACTTTGAGAGATGATCCCTCCTGTCTACATCTTTACCTCTGCACTCACATCGCTTGCAATCAATGGAATTCACAAGATTCCACTGAAAGACAGGTGGCCATATTTTCAGTAGGATGAGGCCAGAAGATTGAAATAAACCAGGAACCTCTAAAAAATTCAAAAAGTGTACAAGAAGAAAATAGGGACAGATTTTAATCTGATACAGTTGTAATATGGTCTCCTCTAGGAAAATATTAAGCACTGGCAGTTTAACTGAAAACATACAAGAATTTCTACTAGGACTTCTCAGGAATGCAAACTAAGCATCTTTAAATGCTCTGTTGGACCAATTTTTAATTTCAGGCAAAAAAGAAAGTGAAGAAAGACAATCACTTTTGAGGGAAAACAGAAAGCAAGGAAATTAAAATATTGGATTATTTATTACAAATTACAATAGTTTTGTCAACGTTTTAAAATATACAGCAGTGTCTTACTGGAAGACAGGAAGCTAAATTTTATCTGGTTGTACAGAAACAATGGGCTGCCACAATAATGTACTGCTATCACAGCTGAGGAAATAATCAACAAGAAATAAGACAGTTACAGGAAAAAAACCCAAAGAAAAACCAAACCAGAAAGACAGCGAGAAGAAAATACCATTCTAGAAATAAGATGTCAATACAGCTGAAAATTGGTTTGCACACAGTTTTCCTCTTCCTATCTCAATACAATCTTGCTTGGACATGTTTAATAGCAGCTGAACTCAAGAATCCCTCTAGGTTGGGGATACAAAGAGGGATTGTGGGAAGATACTTATCATAAACCAAAGATGCTAATGTATCTACCTGATAATTTATTTGTCAGCATCAATTTACTTCAAAGTAAAATTGCAACTCTGCACAGCAGAAACATAGGGCTGAACACAAACATCTGTCAGAAAGAGTTGCACCTTTGTAAACAACTCGGAGAGATCTGAAACATAAATGGTGAAAGCCACTTGCCAAAGTCATCCAAGACCACAACTGAGGAGGGCACTTACTGCCAAGGCCCACTTTCACATCCTGTTAGATCAAAGGCAGCATCTCGGCCTCTCATAATGCAGAGGAACAAATCATTTGGGAACAGCCATACCTAAGGAGGTTGTATGAGGCAGAGACAAGATCCCTTCTCAGAGCTCCAGCACAACTTGGCTCCTCTGAAGCCTTTCCAGCGGCCTTGGAGGGACCAAGTGTTCGGGCTGTGTATTTGCATGGGTAGGAAGTAAACAGCAAATGCTTACGGAGAAAAATGCGGAACCCCCTACTTTAAACAGCCATTAATGGTTTGTGGCTTAACTAAAAATAACAATCTGAATTTGTTTTTTCTTTATGGGTTCAAATTATGCTGTGCAGTGACCAAGACATTTAATGAGATTGAGTCCCATGAGGTTCACATTTTACTGGCCTGGGAGGATGGGTTGGTTTTGCATCCCTGGAAAACTTGTCGGAAGGAAGAAAGCCCACGCTAATAAACTTCACTCCTAGCCTCCCACATTACAGAAAATTGAGTTAAGAGATCATTCAGCCCATCTGCCTCTCCCACCTCCTAAACATGTCTCCCTTGGGTTTTAATGGTACATATTTCACTTAGTTAACTGCTACTAATGATTATTTTTGAGGAACAATAGAAAGTTTGATGCAGGCAAAAAGAAGTATCATTTCTTCTGCAAACTTAAAGGAAAAGAAAACGCCCAAACATAGATGTTCGAGAGAGAAATAAGCATGCAATCTAGCAATGGAATTTTCAGCACACAACAGCCTCCAAGTACTGGGTATATGAAACCACAAAGGCTTGTTACTTCCACACCTTTTCATTGACATCCAAGTGCACTGACAACTCGGAATTCCAACTTGTCTTTAACATTTATTACTCTATACTTCCATGTGCTTTGCACTGAACTTATATGAAGCTATTTGTTATTTCTGTTTCCTCCTAGCAAGGGATTTATGTCACTGCATTAGAATGCTATTACAATGAATAAACTCACTGCCACCCTGAAAACAAAAACAATAGGGAGAATAGGAAGAAAAAGAAAACCCAGATGCACAACCAGGAGCAAAAAGTTCTAAAGTTTCCTAAAAAAAAATATGTTTTGGCCATGTACAAGTAGCTCCGTGAGCCAATGTCCTGAACATAAGGGCTTTGGCCCAAAAAGTAGAAGTATTTTTGAAACAGCCACTGACACATCCAATAGCAGCGATGAGCTTCAAAGCAAATTCAGAGCGTGAAAAGGAGGGTATGGTTGCTGCTGTGTGTTCAGAGGGAAGCTGAAGGACCTGCTGGTCTCCACTTAACACTGCCATCCCCTTTCATGTCATCAAAGGAAGGTGCAAAGTTTTATTACTCTTATAAATAACACTGCCTTGAGGAGTATTAAACGAGCCAAAAGTTCAGAGACATCAATTTTTAATAAACAAAGAAATACAGTTGGCAGAAAAGTGCTTAGAGCAATCTGAATACTGAGACAAATACAATCACTTTTGCCAAACATTGGCCCACACAGCAGGAGTATGACTAAACCTGGTTCAAGACAATTTCTGCTAAAGGAGCTCAGAATTGAAAATTTAAGGAAACAAAGTCACTGGTACTGCAAAGATCACAAAGCAATCATGACAAACTATTTCTGTCTTATAATGAGAATAGAAGATGACTCTGTATGAAACAAAACAATAAAATTTTCTCTATTACTCTAAAGTAAGGCCAGTTATTAAGATTCCAAGAAACTTGAATTTCTTCCTTGAAATCTTACTGAATGTTGATTCCCACTATTCTACTAGAAGAGCTGAAGTCTCATGGGAAATGTGGAAGCACCTCCAGTTTGTTTGGAAGTGGTTTCATACTTCCTGAAGTCCTGTAATTTTCTGAGTTACTTTTTCAGATTCTCTCTTTGACATGAACTGAAGCATGATGTCAGACTCAGAGACAGCCAATTATCAACACTGAGTCTTAGGCAGGGCTTGGTCCAAGCCCATTAGAGACCTCCCAAGTTTCTGTTCCTGGACACTCCAGGCTTCCCAGGCAGGGTCGTGTGAACGGGCGCAGCCCCCACCTCAGGGCACTCGCAGAGGGCGGGCAGGACATGCCGGCTGGGGCTGCAGCCAAGGACTTCTGCAAGGGAGCGTGCTTTCCAGAATGTACCCATGAGCTCTTCCTAGCCTAAAATACCCTCATCTCTCTGCCCTGAAAGCCCATTTTGCCAGTGCAGCAGGCCAGTCAGTGTGTCCTGGCACACACTGCTACAGAAAACGGTGACATGCAAGGAACTGATGTGAGGACAACCATATGAATGAATTTATCTGTATAAAGCATCTGCCTTATCAGGTATAGTATTACTGGCAATAGAAAAACCTTATAGAAAAAGAATACGAAATTCAGTAGAAGACATTGTTTTCAAAAGGTCATGGAGACAGTGAACTGGTGCACACCTAGTTAAACTGAGTCCAGGCAGAAGAAGTAAGTCAGAAAGGACTAGGTACAGTCAGCATGAGAGCTGGCCTTCAAACTTCTTGTGTTTAACATCAGCAAGCTAAATCTTGACTTTAATGAGGCTCCTCTCATCACTATAACTGACTGAACTGTAAAAACAAGCCACACGATAATGTGATAAAGTTTCCCAGCACAAATGTTTCACAGAAGCCTCATTTGTTGCCTGACACTGCACGGGGAAATAATAAAGCCTTGTTAGAAATACACCGGTGTTTATGGACTCCTATTTTTATCTGTTACAACACGGATTAAGTTGTATAAGCTGCACCCACAGACTAAATAGTAGCAGTTTTAATTAATTTCTTAAAGTCATATAAAGTATTCAGCTTTCTAAGTACAACAATTCCATTCATCCAGTCTGACTGGATACCAGTAATAGCCTAAGAGCAAATCTAGCTATGAGACAATGCAAGCATTCAAACTGCAAAAGGTACACATAGAAATTAGTTAATGTCTTTAGAATAATAAAGCAAGTGTTCATAGTGAAAAAAACGTGATAGAATATAGTATATAAAAATAAGAAATACATGTATTATTGCATTTGGTGAACAAACTTTTTGTCACAAAACTATTTTCTTCTCCCTCAAGGGTAGCACACAGCCTCATATCCCTTGTCCAGGCAGAGCTCTACTCCTGCTTGCTACGTACATCCAGAGAAAATGCAATGGAATTGCTTACTTTTGGAGGTTTTCATCTTGAGCAGGAGTGGCCTACTAGAGCAGACCTTTCTGTGACTTGATCAGCTACTTTGGCATGAAACTTTGTATCCTTTCTTTTCAATTTCACTTAGGAGGAAAATAGGATGTGAACTATTTATTTGGATACTATTAATTTATTTTTAGTATAGTTCCATGAGGAAATCTGGTGGAAGGTCAGAAACTGGACCATAATAAACCATGTCTCCAAATAAACAGGTTTGTGCTCTCAACCTTCTAACACACCATTTTCAGTATTAGATTTACAAATTTAGGTCATGCATACAAAGCAATTTAAAAAATAGTATCTAACAGCAGGTAGTAAAACACTAAACATGCAGTAACACTGCCCCAGGGATCTCAAAACAGTTTAACTAACCTTTAAAACACAGCCCAGAGAGGAGTGAACACAGTATAAAGAACAGATCTCTCAGCAATCAGCTCCAGGTTAAAGGGAACAGCTGTTTCACACCACATAGCAAACAACACTCAAGAGTGAGGATAAGAATAAAAGTGATACTGAAATCAAACAAAGATGGTAGGTCAAACACAAAAGTCAGAGGCTTAGACTTTACACAGCTATATATAGGCTCACATATTATGTCTGAGTCTTCAAACTTTAGTAACTTGATTTCCGTTTAACATTTCACCTAAGGGACAGCCCCTCCAACAGCACAAAGAACCCAGCTATAATCTGGCTCTACTGATAGTCACTGAACCACCAGCCAAACTGCAGCTGGGTGTGCCTGGGTACCAATCCAGCTCCCACTAACTTCACAGCCTCAACAGCTGGGAGGATCCTTGGGCAAATCAGAGCAGCTGCAAAACCTAGGTGCAGTGATGTGTCAAGCTGTGATCAAAATAAAAGCTGAATCCTCACCAAGTCAGAAATCTGGATGTTTAGAAAAGGTTTTTTTTATCTTTTAAAGTTGTAGTTCAGTAAAGCAAAGCATACTCATCAGTCTTGAAAAACATCATGTCCTTGAAAACCTTTTTAAACCATCCATTGGAAAGAATGATGACAAAGAAGTAACGTATTTGTTATTCTTCACTTCTCTTTTGTAAAGAATTAGACCGAAAATAGCAAATTAAGCCTCCCCAACTACAGAGCACAGAGAACCCACAATAATCCTGGGAATATTTTTGTTTATTTCTCAATGTCAGCAAAAAAAACAAACAAACAAAGAGAAAACTGCACAAAGAAGCTAAGAAGTCTATTATTTTGCACTTGACTCCACTGTAATGTGCTACATTTGTTTGTTCTTGAGCTTCTTTAATACTTAATCAACACTGAGGAACACTGAATGATTTAATGACCACATGAGGTTTTTTTCTGTCACGTGCATGTAACTGACCATCACTGTATTGCCTGGCAGTAAAATCAAGAATAACTGGTCTGCAGAAATAGAAAACCTCATTGTCACCTGCCAGTCCTCACTGATAGTCACAATACTTGCTAATTAACTGCAAAGAAAAGGTCAAAGAAGGAAGTATCAGAAATGAGATTCCTGTGGTGAGGTTGTACATACGACTCAGTTTGACCAAAAGAACTTACATCTGGACAAAATTAACACTCATGCTGGAGATTCTTTGAACTCTGAGATGTGGCCAAAGTGGCTTGGATGCAGCTCTATGTATGTGTGTATATATAAACACAGACACACACGATTCACTAAGGCTGCCAGCCCAGTTTTCTGTAGGGAGAGCCACCAAGCCATAGGAGGAACCATGTCACATCTGTTAGTGCTGCACTTGGGACTTCAACCACAGGCAGAGCGAAAGCACGTGACGTGATTAAGTGGAAGATGCATATGTGGAAACAAAAATGGGGAAAATAAAAGGACATTTGGTCATTGAGAACACATTAAAGAGAACTGAGCTTTCATATCTAAAACACATGGCTAAGGCTTATAATTTACAATACAGGAGTCTAAAAATGTAAAGAATCTCCTTATAGCCACCAGGTTAAGCATTCGAATTCCAACATGAAAATTTATTCTGTTGCTATTTTTCTTCAGAGCACTGATTCTATTAACTCTTGTATCTCCACTTGGACTCAGAATTGCCATGATCACATACATCAAGGGAGAGAAAAGATTTAAGTATGTTCTTAAAACTGCTTTCCACCAGCTGCATAAATATTCTCTCACTGGTTTTAAAATTTGCTGGTTGACACCATCTAGAACTTCAACTAAATGCTAAATGTAAAAGACTGTCTTCTATATCAGTGGAATAAAGCCAGAACAATGTAACATTACTGCAAAACTGGCATGGTTACATGTAACTCTATATAGCTCTCTAAACACAAAATTTAGGTTTGCAACCAGCAAAAGACTTACTGTTAAAGTGCCAAAACACATTTGTCGCTTCCCATAAAAGTGTGCAAAGGAAGGACATATGTGACACGTGCTCAGATTTCTTGTTTCTGTAGCCTTTCTTCAAAATATTCTCGATAATATGCCACCAACAGCACGATGCCAAGTGCCTTAAGGGTCACATTGGGCTTGCCTCACAGGATACAATGATTATATCATGGTGGCGTTGACACACAGCCATGTCCGAACAGCTGCTAAAGAGATGACAGGATACCATCTGTCAGGAAAAACCATTCCCAGCTGCTGTCTAAGCTGAAGATTACTTTGCTGACATGATGCAGATGGCATGAAAAGCTTCATTACCAGGTTAGTTAACCAAGTCAAGAAATCCAATGCTACAATAGCAAAAGCCTTTGTCTAGCTATGACAATGCCTGAAGCAAGTGTTGTGCACACCAGGACACAGCAGAAGGCACTGCAATCTCCAGAAAGAAGATAAATGATAACAAGGCAGCAAAAGATCTGACAGCCTCTGTTCTAAGGCTGCTAACACCCTCTGCCAGGACAACTTGTTTTTATAAACAAACCACGGCTGTGCACTAAGTTTATCCTCCTCCAAGGCTCCCCCATGATGCAGAGGCTTATCACAGACCGAGAAGGGAAACCAGGGTTCCTCTGTCCAGGCGGCACCTCTGGCACTGGCCCATGGAGCAAACTTAATTCTGTGAAAGAACAGATCTCTCTCAAAATTCATGGAGAGAACATTTTTATATGTAGCATCGTCACATAGGTGAGCAAAGAAACAGTTTTGTTTTCAGGAACATCACCTTTCTCTTTCTTACTATTGAACTGGAATTAATTTTCTTCATTGCTTTGCACCTCTAAGGACTTCAAAGAGCACACTGGCTGACATCAACAAGCCCCACCGCTTTTCTTTCTGCTGCTTCCAAGAAAAAGAAATGTTTGCTGTAAGCAAAAAGATGCTAAAGTTCTCCTTTCAATATGTTTATGGCTTTATATTACTCTGATCTTGCTTTTTTTGTGATTCACATTGCATATCTGCTGATTGGAATAATTACACAGATTTCACTGCTGTAACGTGAAAAGTATGAGAGGAATTTTCCATCTAGAAGGTTTAGCAATACCACGTACTTTCAGTAAGATTTGTCCTGTCAGGCCATAATTGCTTCTGAGTGCCCCACCCTCTAGTACTTTTAGAAAAAAGATACTGTCATTTCAAAATACAGGCATGCTGTGTTTCACAAATATGTATGGTCCTGTAGTCTCTGCCAAAATTTAAAAAATAAAAAAGATAAGAAGTATTGCTAAATTCAGAAAATGAACTTTGTTTTAATCATGTACTTAGTTTACAATTAGCAAACACAGTAATTCCATTTAAGGTTGCAAACTGAGGATGTAGGACTCATAAAGAGCACAATAGTGAAATAAGCTGGATTAGTACGATCATCTTGTCATGATTTTTTATTTCTTAGGGAAGAGTTTTTAAATGACAAGGAATACAGGGACAGTATCAAAATGGTTGCTTTGTAATTGGTAATTTTTTAGAATTCTTTCTCTAAAAATTATGGTAGGACTATACGAAATCCTAAGTAAATAAACTGTAAACTGTTCCCTCTCCCAATACATGCTGTGTTGCTCTAAACAAGTTGTGTGTGATTATACAAGAACTTGCTTGATAAGTGATCAGCAAAGTGAAATTTAGAACTGGAATTCCCTTTAGATGTTTACATAAAGCATAACTGCCTAAGCCTTAAGATGAAAGTAAATACTGGAAATGAAGTCTTGATTATGCACTCTCTGAGGACTGCACCGACCCAGACTTTGCACTACTGAATCCCAGCTGAAATGACTCTTAGTCCAGGCATATACAACAATGAATTATGTTCTTGTTCTGTCTTACATGCCTATGGTTACCATAATACAAGTCAAATTTGCGTCTTTATTCTCATAATGTATCTGTGACATGACATCAATGCTGATCCGCTGATGGGAAGTCACAGGCAGAAGACAAGGTACTTGCTCAAAGCTTGTTAGGCAGAAGGAAGGTGAACTTCCAGCTGCAGGTGGCACCCCAGCAGCTTGGTCAGCTTTCTGCCAAAACAGATCCAGGAAAAATGGGTGGAAATGTAGTTCTGCTTGGTTAAATATTAAAACCTTGATCAAGGTTTGTAACACTTTCTGAAAAGCAGTGGGGCTGCTGTATCCTCTTCATGTCTATGTCTAAATGAGTAATGTAGATTCTCTTGGACTTGGACAATCAAGACAACTTCTCTATCCTTCAGTTTACCTATTGGATCATGTGCCTTGCAAAGCTTTTGATGCTTTCCTCTTGAAAAATATTATTAAAATATTATTACTAAATATTATTACTGTTGCTACCATTCAAGTTTTTGAGTTAGTAGAACAGGTCTAAATATCTTACAAACAACCACTGCGTTGAAATTCTTTACATACTCTTGTTGTGTAGGCTGACTAAATCCCTGTAAATGTAATAGTTTAGTTCACCCTTCTTTACAGAAAAAGGAAAAATGTTCATCTGCTTGTGGGAAAATACATATTATAATTTCCAAACCATTTTTCTTCATTTTGAGGGTAATTATAAAATCATAAAACATATAATAAGCATTCCACTATGTTTTATATAAAAGCTAGAACTACAGCTTCACATAATAAACACATGCTGCTTGTACTGCTAGTCTCAGTGAAAACTCTCCTTTCTTTTCTAACATTGCTGTACTAACAACAAAATTACTCAGAAGTGAGAAAATGCACTGCCCACCGAAGATTCAGTGCATCAAAGTCCAGACAGTGTTGGTTGTTGTCGCTACAACATCCTTAAATATAAGAGTGAAAAGCTACCAGTAGCCATTCCTCCTTTTCTTTTTTTTTTTTTTTTTTTTTTTTAATTTTTTTTGGTTCTCTCTGCATTGCATTTTACAAAGAAGCAGCAGCTCCAAGAACAACTTTCTGGCAGGGTGCTGTACATGCTGACTTGGAAACTCATCTCTGACTCTAATCCAAACCAGCAGGCTGTGAACAAAACTATAGTCTCTGAAGTGCAGCAAACATTTCTCCCCACCTCCCCAGTCCACTGAGACACTGTGTCATCAAAGATTTTATTGTCTCAGCAGGTGGTAACCTCGTAGTTACGTACGATTTCAATTTCAAGTCAAATGAGGCACTGTTATTTAAAGGAACAATTTTTTGTTAAGTGGTATGAAAAGTGAACACTTACAAAGTTGTACCAGGACATTTAGAGAGCAGAGGAGCCGGTGTGACAGACCAGAAAGTACATCTGCAGTCATGGGTACATTTTAGAAAGATTTCACCTTATAGCTATAGAAAAGAAGAGTTATGCACACAAATGTTGAAGACATGTTTGACTCAACCCCGCTGTAATGAAAACAATTACGAATCCTTAAGGCCATTGCTGCCTTCCAGTAAATCAGTTTCAAATACCTGCACAACTAGATCAGTTCAGTGTCCATACGTGCCTGCTGTACCACCTCCTTACACATTCTGCGTGACTGCCAAGTTAATTTCCTCTCCAAAATATTGCACCAATATCTTAAATTCCATGTTGATAGATGTTCATACTTATCTCTATGCTTAAAACTCAAGAAGACAGAAATCATCACTCATCCTATCCCTAAGAGTATAGTATGAAGCATATCACTATCTTATGATGTTTATGCTGTTTTTAAAAGCATCAAACCACCTGGAAGTACAAGGCCTATAAGCTGCTGTATTTTTGGTGCAACCATCATTTCTGACATATTCGAGAAATCTTTAACTATTGATGGGAAAACCTTGAGTTTTTCTGGAGCACAGCAGAGCGCTGAGATACCAAAAAAAATGATGGTGCTTTTTTAGAGCTTGAACACTCTCGGTGTAGAAGTCTCAGGATTATAGACTCTTCCATTAACTCCCTGTAAGTAACTTCAGTCTGGCACCTACATTCATAATGGCAAGGCTACTTCAGAGTTTCCCTATTTTTTAGAGGTGTACTCAATTCTCAGTTCCAGGGATGCATCCTGGACCATCATAATGTTATCAGAACTACAGCTTTTGTTTCAAACAGTTTAATAAATCCATTTCCCCAAGGTTCCTAATATTTAATCATGGAAATATTATTTTACTGCTGTAATCTCACCAGAAAGCAGATACTGCATACATTCAACATATCAAATATTCATCTTTCCTTGTGGGAATAGTTGATAAGAAATGCTAACAGGCCAGTGGGTTTGTCATACGTGTGAGGTAAGGTTGACCTTCACAAAAATGTGATTGATCAAAAAAGTGCATTTAGAGCTTACACTGGGATACTTCCCCTTCGTGTAAATCCAGCACTGTTTTTAACTCACCAATGTTTTAACCACGTGCACCATCTACCTTACAACTCTACTAGCTAAAGCCACATAATTATTATTAGCTCCCTGCGGCCTTTGTTATTCTTTATCAGCATAATGAATCAAATCAATCCAGCATGATAAACACATGTAGCTTCCAGTTCTGCTGTGCTGACCTCAGGTGTGGCAGCAGGGACAGCTCAGTCCAAGCAAAACATTCATGTTAAACCTCAAATAAAAAACAAACCCTAACTACAAACCATCAGAAGATCAAGTTCTGACCTCAGTCCAAAGCTCTCAAATCCTTCCTGTCCTTCTTTTCTACTGCTGCTCAAGGAGGAAAGGTGGCTCACCACCATTGAGCCACCACAGCTCATTCTTTCAAAATCAGCTTCATCAGTTGTTTAGTCACTCCTCTGCATCCTGTGTGGATATCACTAGTTCAAACCAATCTTTCCCTAAAAAGTTGTAATTTTTTAGTTTAACATAAGGGTGGCAGTAACACTTTCACACAAATATATTCTATATATATTGAGTTAGGTTGGCTTAATGCCTCTTGTAGTATTGCAGTATTTCTCTTCAAATCTTGGCAGATCTAGGCTAGGCTAGCTCAGCTCTTGACAGGGAAGGTCACTTAGGTACTATTTGCACGTGCAAAGAAGTTATACGCAACCAGTTGGCAAATACCAGCCACACTTCTATGGCCTTTCAAGACAAATTCACTGAACCCAATAATTAATTTTTTTTTGTACATCCATATGTTTGATGCAAATGTGCAGTCTAATTTCACAAATTTTCACTATTTATAACTACCGCTGATTTTTTTTTTTTTTGCAAAAGTGAAATCCTTTGAAATACTACCAAAATGCCATGACAGCTTTTAGAGTAAAAAAAATTATTTTCCTGGAATTCATTGCTCATTATTTGTTTGTTTGAAGACCCAGTACCTCAAGGCAAAAAATTCCTTCTGCATACACAGACTACACGAACAATAGGAGAGTCTTCTGGTTGCAGTTCTAGATAAACGGCTATTGCATTAATCCCATTTAGGGGTGAAAAGGGATGAATAACACAAAATTAAACTATTTTTCTTTGCACTTCCCAGATGGAAAACGTGATCAATTCACTTAATTGATGGTAAACTTTACAGAAGAGCATATTCACTATGTAGGAAAATGAGGCTGCTTGTTTACTCACTTCCAGAATACTAATAAATCCTGCTAGGATCCAAAATCTGATAATGTTACTCATTTTAGGGAGGATTGTAGAATCCACAGGAATTCATGAACCTCACAAAAAGCCAGGGTGAAAAATTTCTATTTCTTCCTTTATATGCTGCACTCTCTTCCTTGCCTGCCCTTTGTCAGTTCATTTCTACTCACTCTGAAAGCCCTGTGACACCATGCCCGCCAGCCTCTGCTTCCTTGCTTTTCCCTCAGGGCACTGGTGTCAGTGCCCAGAGAGCTCACAGGACACTACACCTCACTTCCAGTATTGAGGGTGGACTGGCACACTTTTGCAAATGCATCTGTGATAGTTCAATACTAAAGTTCATTAAATATTGATGACCAAAGGCACTCCAGAAGCAGCGAGCAGCACGCTTGAGATCACAAATGCTCTAATGCACAAAAGCAAGGTAAAACCACCAAACCAAGAGAATTGCTATGTAAAAACCTATTGGAAGTAACAATGGAGCAATATATTTTGATTTATATTTTTCCTTTCTGGTATATATTGGCTCATTCCAATAGCTTGTGTTGTATTTTCTTTGAACATACTATGCTATTCTGTTTAAATTTCTCACTCAGCCAAAGTTAGGGCAGGAACATGGGGCATCCCCAGAAGGATTCCAGAAATGTTAATAGACAAATAGACATCTTCAGTACAGGAAATTCAACTCAGCAAAATATGATATAGAAAAAAAAAAAAAAAAGGCTTGAAAAATTATGAAAGAGGAAACATGAATGAAAAATGTGGGAAATGCCAGGCTTGTAACACTGTGCACCACAACTAAAATGATGGCATCACTCAGAGATGGCAGTCATCCCAGAGCTGAATCAGGAAATATGCAATTTTGCAAAGGAAACTGAAAAGCGGATTTTGAAGCCACCTTTAGCCTATTAAAAATATGTCTTATTTCCACTGAAGTTGGTAGCAAAATATTGTATGATTTTATGGATCCCAGGCAGTACATTTAGATTTGTTCATTTTCAGTTTGAGACATGAAACCCATACTAGAGCCAAAAATTATGACCAGTACTACCATTTTGGAGGAAAAGGTTCATTTGGAAGTTTGTGTGGATGCTGACCCCTCTAGATATTTCAGATTTTAATAAGCAGTCTATAAGACCTAGCATCCTGTGGTGGAAAGACCATGAAAATGAGATAACTTTATTATGGAAATATATAGAATATATGAAATATAGAGAAATGTGTGAAATATAGCAGTAATATTAAATATTAATTTAGCTGATATATGGAAAATACGGAATTCACTACCACCGAACACCGACAACTTCTCCTCCTAAGAAACTACTGGAGAAATAAGTTTTCATTTAAAAATGTTAAAGGTTGTGGATTACTGCCAATTAGTTGACTAATTTATGTTTCAGTGAAGGCAAGAATTTCATGTTTTATTTATTATACCACAGACATGGAAGCTGAAGTAATGGACCAAACCAAAATGGAGAAGCAGAGTGGGTAAGGATCACAGTGTTATCATACCATCCTGATAAACAGAAGAAGGATCGATATATGTAGACAGGTTCACAACATTTTTTTTCTGACAAATGTGTAATCTCTGCAGACCATCACTCGCATTCTTCTAGTACAACCTCTCTTTAAGTCTTCCTGATGAAGTTTTTCTTCTAAATCCCTACTACAAATTAAGTCAGTAGATGCCTGGCTTGTCCTCCATGGATCTGGGGAACAACCGATAACCCCTGTGGATGTAACGCTTTTGAAGACTCTTATCAAGTTCCCTTCTCCCACACCATGAGTCTTCTTCTTTCCAGACTAAACAAACCCAGTTATTTCAAGCTTTCCTTGCAGGTCATATCTTTTATACTTCTTATCAGCCCTGCTGCTGTCCTCCAGACTCCCTTCACTTCATCTACATCTTTGCTAAATGCAGTGACCAAAACTGCACTCATCAGTGTGGAGTAATTGCCTCCTGTTCCTGACATGGACATTTACATATATTTATCTGAAACACTTACACTGTTCATTTCTTACTCTGCAAGGTAGACTAAATCCAGTTCTAACTCCAGTTCTGTGATGTTGCTGCACAATTTTCTTCCTTTTACTTATATGACCATTTAATTTCCTCTCCTTAATTGCACACACAGACTTTGCAATTCTCCTTGTTGAATTTAAATTTATTGATTTCAGACCATTTTTCAATTAAGTGAAATTATTTTGAGCTCTGACCTTATCCTCCAAAAATCGTGAAATTCCTCTCAGCTTACTCTCATGTTCAAATGTGGAAATTCTATTCCATCATCCAAACTGCTGCTGAAAAATGTGTAATAGAAATAGATTCCAGATAGACATTTTGTAATCAGACTAGAGAAGTCTTTCCAGCTTGACAGCAAAATAGTATTCTTAAATTATTTTCTACCCACTAGGAATACATTAAATTAATCTACACCTTAATTCCATACTTTAATTTAATGAATTTGAAACGGGACAATGTCAAGTCAAGTTGTAACAGATGCACTTCCTCACATCCATAAATGCAGACATTCTATCAAAGAAGGAATTTGGATCAGACTAAAATCTACTTTAGTCCTTATAAACCTATTTTGTTTGATTCAATCCACATCTCTATCCTTCCAATGCATTTAAACTGACTTCTACAGCACTGTAGTCAATTTGGAAGCTTCTTGGTTCCCATATTATTGACTTGTCTGTACTTTTTTTAGACTTTCTGTTTACCTCCTTGCAAAGAGCAGCCTCATATTTGCTGATCCACCATGCATGCTCTGACCTACTTGGACATTATCATCCTTGAAGGGCTCTTGAAAAGACTCACTAAAGCTGCACTTAGCAAGTCAGAGAAAATCCCTGTTAAGCGAGTAACACTGAAGACACAAGTCTGTAGTGTTGAACAGTGGAAAGAGGGACCTGGCTTTGCTTGGTAGCACCTTCCCAACCAAATACTGAGGTCAGGTCAAGGATGAAAATTTCCAGGATATATGATTACCAGAAAATGCTTTGGATGCAGATTCCCTGTTTTGGAGGCAAAGGTATTTTTTTAGTGGAGACCTGGGCTGTTTCATGCCCCTTGGCATCAGTACCCAGGAAAGATCCTAGAAAGCTGTATTGTTACTAAAACCATAGCTTTGGAACTGAAGAACTTACACTTCCCTTACATTTATCTAGGATAATTAGCCACACATTTAAAATTATCTAGCTTGGGTAAATATCCTTTAATTTGTTCTTGAATTATCAACAGTGTTTCTTCTCTTCTTCCACACTCAGCTGTTAAACTTGTAACTGCAATATGTTTATTTAGTCACTCTTCAGTCAGCTACAGCGTATATACATATATTGTACTTTTCACTTAAATTTCTTACTCATTTCAAGACCTGCAGGATAAAAAAAAATCTTTGCAATTCTTGCACAATTCAGAATCAGGCTTACAGTAAATTATCTTACACCATTTGCCTTACCTTCCGACGTGAGGTCAGGCAGGATATGGAGAGAACACCCACCAAATACGTGTTACAGCAGGAGAGAGGCTGCACTATGGTTAAAAGTGATTTCTCCCCTGGGTCTCATCAACAAGGGTCATCTCAGTGCCACTGCTACTTAAGTGGGAGAGGACTGAATGACCTCAAAAATAATAGATGGTTTATGATTTTTATGAGCATGCGTATGATGGCAGAATTTCAGCAGAAGAGGAAGGAAGCTTTCAAAATGCTTTCAAAGAATGCTTTCAAAACACTGTTGTTAAGTTTTTTATTAATTCATTCAGCTTTATTTTGAAAGCAAACTAACACTGCAAATTCAAGCACTCAAGAAATGCAAACTGCCTGAATCAAATATAATTTGACCCCTGTGTTATTGTGAATTATAATACCATGAATTGTAACACATTTCTTTAATTATATCAGCACATTTTTCCTTAGTACTCCAATTAACTCCTTCAGTGCACTGAATAACCTTGAACCAATGTGGAATTTTTTTCATCTTCATTCCTCATTTCTAGGAATCATCTGACCTCGCCTGAAAACAACATTCTTAATTCCAATGGAGTTTTTCAATGCTGCTCAAATAGCTTCTGAGTGTCTTTAGAAATCTTGACTAAACTACTACTATGAGATGTCTAGTAACTTATAGAAGGAAAATGGAAAGTTTAAGTGTTTGGCACTTCACAGTCAAACAGAAATCTCAGCCCTGCTAAAAGCACTTTGTGACCATCTGAAAACACTACTTAATTGACTGGTCTAGAATTGTCAAATAAAATTGTGGAACAGGCAAGGAGAAGACTCAATTTCCCCAGAAACACTGTGTTGAAATGTTTCTCTTCCACTCTGCACCTTCTGCAAATGACGGCAGAGATCCAGGAATCCTATCACAGGCCTTCATTAATTCTAAAGAGGCAGGCCTACAAAAAACTGGAATGGTAATTTCACAATACGTGATCACAAAGCAGCAGAGTTAAATTTAGCCAGGCTATTTTCTAGTTTTTTAGAGATTGACCTAATCCTTCAGTAAAGCTCTCTTCACACAGTTGGGTTTTTTGAAGACTTTTGTAATGCGTCTGATTCTCACCCACGCTCACTCATCAGTTCTATTTCCAGGATGATGTGAACAGGGAGCTTTGTGAATAGCTGACCTAATATATGGAAAGGCTTCACATTTCTCAAGCTCTTATGCTTTCTGATACTTGATAGAGTTTGTCAGTTTTTCACTTTTTATCCAACCTGGGATCCTACTGGAGAACGCAGACAGGCTCCCTCTGAGGAAAGAGCCTCCACAGCTACGCTCAGGTCATGGGAATCTTTCAACTGACTTTAAGGGACAGTGAATCAGATTTTAAAAAGATGCCAAAAGTGAGGTTTTCCCTGTATTTTTGAGGGCTTCAGACCATTGTTCAGACAAAAGGAAGCATGCTAATGTGTACACTGAATTGTTACGCTGGGTTTAGTCTGCCAGGCTGATGTCTGGATGTCTGCAGGAGTTCTTGACTTCCTCATGCATTGCAAGAGAGATTCCACAGTTCAGAGCTAAGGTAACTTAAATCTTTGAAGTAGGCTATAAACATGCATAGTGCACAAATAATCTGGTGGTTTTGTTTCTTGCTAGAGGAAATTTTCAGTGTATTTATAATGTCCTTTGATGCACTCTGTAAATTTACAAACAAGAGGCTACATGTCCTTTCGATAAAACTTCACTTATAAATATATGTAAAACAAGCTGCTGGAAAAGTTTGGAAGAGTTTGAAATAAATAAACAGAAAGAGCTACCCTACATCACCAAAATACAGCTTAGTTAGATGTTAAAGGCTCAACAAGAAAATCTCTTGCTCCCACAAGTTACAAACGGTTGTTAAATAGCTCTTTTTAACTACTTATTTAAGCTAAGAACACCATGTCTGCACATGAGATTAATATATACACTGCCTTATGTGTTTCAACTCTTTTTAAATAAACCCCCACAAACCATGCATGTAAGAATTAAACAGACACAATTAGGAATCACTGTCCTTTCCCATGCACAAAATTTCACTCAGTTCTAGAGCTGAACTCAAGCAAAATCTAATGTGTGGATGTGAATTATAGAGTTAAGTCATTTTATCCTAAATAATAGAAAAGGAGTTCAAAGGACTTCCTGTATTAGATGGAAGGAAATCTAGAGAGAGAAATTATCTTGAAAAGGTATTGATGGAAATGTGAAGTAGGTTCCATAAAATGGGCTATGTACGACACAAGAAGTCTGGAAGTCTGGATATCTTGTTGGTGCCACTTCATAATGAGAGGACAGAAGTCTTGGCTGGCCTGAGGAGCTTGTATTTTCTAGCCAAAAGCCTGCTCTTGTCTTTCATAACTCAAACACATATTTTAGGTGAAAAACCATGCTGTGGTCAGCCCAAGCAAGAGAAAGAAATGAGACTGAGCATTACCTTACAGCATATAAAAAGAAAGGAAACTTGTACACATCTACAACAATGCAGCTTCTTCTGTATTTGGCACTGAAGACTGCTTGCAATTGCTCTGAAAGAGGCAGCGATACACTGCACTGCAAGAGTACTTTAACTGCTTTGGAAGACACCAGGGTAGGATGTATTAGCAGCAGTGCTGTAAATAACCCTCCTGTGGCAGCAAGCAGGACATCACTAACAGCACTGTGAATGGCTTTGCAATGGCACACAAAATAAAAAATACTTCCTTCAACAAACTCTGATACATTGGACCTGTCACCATTGTTCTACATAAACCACAAAAAATTGGAGGCAGAATTCTTTTATAAAACCCCTTAATTTTAGACCTTTCTCTTTTCAAAGTATACATGAAATCCAGACCTTGATGATTTCTAGGCAATTTTGTAAAAATCTATCTGAATTTCACAAACATATTAACAATTTTGGTTTTCTGAAGATTTATTCCAGATTATCTAGACCCAGATCTAGGGGTTGGTATTCCTGCATGAAAAAAAACCCCAAAACAACTTAAACAACATTGTTTCATGCCAGCTGATAGGGTACTGACAGTCTTTACAAATATGAAAACATCTTGCAGAAATAACCTCATGGAGTAGTGTACACTGTATTCCTTGGCAGGATCTCCAGAGCAGCCACAATAGACAGCCTGCTCATCAATGAACAAATTACCATTTTGATCAGCTTTTACAAACATTCATCTATTCCTGCCCCAAACATTTGAATGAGACTAGGCAACCCTTTCATCTAAATGAGCTGCTGTTGCACAGAGTACCATTAGCTTATATAAACCTCCTGCTGTAAGCATCTATTACCACAGCCTAGTAGTGACATATTGATTTTCAACCTGGAACTAGTTCCCTTGAGACTAGAGAGCATATGGCTGTTCGTTAGACCCGCTGGGTAAAACATGTTGATGGTTAGAAGGAAAAAAGATGGAAAAAGTAGGTGTTAGTCTTTGCAAATTTTTCAGTTACTGATTTTAATTCTTCAAATAAGAATAATAATTCAGTCTTAGCAACTGCCTTTTTTTTTAAATCAAATGTGCTTCAGAATTGGGTCTTCCAGTGTGTTTATTATGGACAGGCATTCATGATCATTGGACTTACAATCAATAGTGATATTGAGTTGAAAGTATTAGATTTTGAGGTAAATCAAAGTATTGAAAGGCAGCACCAGGGACTATTGGTATATCTGTAACTGAGATCATAACTAAACACCTGTTGTACAGAGCCTGGCCAGACAGCTGGACAGCCGTGCAATCTAGAAGAGTCTTCCTGTAAAATGCTTAATGGGATTTATGCTAGAACACAAAGAAAGCTGGTTTAGCTCACACCAAAAGACTGTGCTGTGTCTACCCCAAAATAGCTGCAAGAGCAGAATATAACGGGAATTATTTTTCAAATGAGATTCCATCTTTTCCCCACACAACATACCTCCACACGTGAATTAGATCAGTATTTAGTGTACTAAATTTCTATGTTTAGCAGTATAAAAAGTTATATTTATTGAGAATTTTTGGTCTGGTCTTACAAATTATATTAAGTGGCAAAGTTAAATATGTCAAATATGTTCCAGCTGCGTCACTCATAAAGGAAGTGCAGAGCAGGAAGAGGCACAGTGGAAGAGCAGCACACCCTAAGCCCTTCGCAGGTGCTAAAGGTGCCGAGGGGAGGCAAAACCCTGCTGTGAGAAGACAGCAGGCGCTGTGTTATTCCTCGAAAACCCTGCCCTCTCCACAAATCTCTTCGAAACACTGCTGTAATACCAAATCATGAGACAATTATGTTTCTGGACTGTTACATGAATGCTAAATCCCCTGACAAGCCAATGAGGCCCTCGTGGGAAATACTTGGGAGCATTACAGAAAGAAAAGGTGGAACACTGGACACAACAGGAAATTTTTATTCATTTTTAACATGATTTAACAGTTCTTCCTTCCATGGATGCTGGTGAATGGACCACTGAGGTTAACTAAATTAGACTCCATGACAGAATAACCAAAGCTTTTCATTACTTCTTTTCTAGGGGACAGAAATAAAATAGTTCTTTCCCACTTTAATTCAGCTCAGTACATTCTTGACTGGTCTGCTCATTCTGAAGCAGAGTCCACTTCTGTTTTCCTCCTGCTATCACTCCCCACTCTTCTTCTCCGACCTCCATCTCACTCTGCTGCTGATCAGAGAATGCCACTGCAGCACCAGGACTGGTGGTGCTAAAGCTTGCTCAGCCCACATTATTCCAGGATCAATTCTTGGAATAATTATATTCTTAAAAGCTTTTCTTTATAAGGAATCTGAAAACATCTTTTAATCATTTTTAAAAAATGCTGAGAGTTTCTAAGGATCATATTGCAGCCCATGAGGAAACTGAAATAAACTAACCTGCAGCTGCAAGCTTTATCCTCTTAAATTGAGATGAGGACTGTCAAACTAAGTTTTATTAACTGTCAGGACAGAGGGTTAGTAAGCAACAACTCAAGTCCATGTCTCCTGAACTTTTCCAAAATCCTTCTGGCACCTCTTTAACTGTAAAGTTCAGAGACTTCCAAAAATACACGGGTGAGACACAGCTGCCCGCTGGCAGTGGCATCTGTGCCCGGGAAGGCTGCCCTGCTCCCTGCTGAGTGCAGGGGGGGACGCCGTGACCCTGGACAGCCTCGCAGGGCAGCTCTGTCATCTGGGCAACAAGTCAAGAGAGCTCAGCCCTGGCAGGGGCAGCAGCCCTGCAGAGCAGAGCAGGGCACCGTGTCTGGCTGTGGCAGCCGGAGGGAAGCCGTGCTGCTCTCCTGGAGACCAGGAGGTTGGGCAGGGACGGTCAGATCTGCCCACACACTCACCACCCCAGGAAAATCCAATTCCCTGCTCAGACATGGGGGAGTCATGAAGTGTGAGAAGCACAGGATCAGACCAGGCTCAGGAAGAATGATCACCAGAGTTGCTCTATCACTACTACACAAAACTCTGCATTTAACTGTGTAAAGTAGTAACAGAGATGAGCAGGAGAGAAAACAACATAAAATATAACTGAAGATTAGAACGATTGCTTTCTCTGATTTTCAGTTCTGATGCCTAATACACATGGAAAAGTGATACTAGAGTCTTATTTTCCTACCAGACTTACAGATTTTGATGCCATTTCTGTAGTTTACTCAGTGGCTCTCCTACACAGAGCCTCCTGAAATGGTTAATATTGCACAACATTCTCATCCAGGTTTTTTGGCTTTTATGAGAAACCTCTTCACAGTAGGCAATGAAAAAATGCTTTAAAATCCAAGGACAAATTCTAATGATCCTAGTGAAAATATAAGCATTTTGGATTTTATTTCATATTTTTTCTGATGCTGCCTTCAATTTTTTCATACCTTCAAGGAAGTGATAAAGCTAATGGGCTCAAAAGGTACTGCCTACACTCATTTACTCTACTTAAAGAATAGTAGCATCAAATTAATTAAACACTATTAATTGAACACCATTGCCTCTTGCATACCTAACCAGTTTTGCATTTTAAATCTGTCTGCTGCTCACACAGACATTTATCCATAAAGAAAGCAAGAGAACAAACCAGAAATCCTTCTTATTTTGCATATATCATATATTACAATGCTTTGAAGCCTATGCAAGTTAAAACTGCGTTCAGGAATCCTATGCACCTGAAAAAAACAAAACAAAACAAAAAACCAAACCCCAACAAATCACCCAGCCCAGACAGGTCTAACTTATTTTGTTTATTTACCCTGGTCCTACTTTTTAAGGACACAATTGCTGTAAAAATAATATCTTACAAAGATTTTCCAGAGCATCATGGTGAGTTTTTCTCATTTTCCATTGTTCGTTAACAAAAGCCCACTCATGCCCCCTAAGCACTTGTTTCCCTATACCCTTTTTATGCTCCATCCCAAGAAACTGAACCAGCTAAACTTTTTCTTCTTAAACTGAAAATTCCTCAGTTTCTGTTACACAGTAAACAACAAACATAAGGAGATGATTTTACATGCATATTGCACAACAGTAAAGACTCCACTGGTGAACTACACTGTCATCTCCTTTCAGGGCATGCTGAGGCTGCTTTCTGCAGAGAGTGCTGCTCTGCAGACAGTGATGCTGAGAGAGGGCCGAGGAGGCAGCAGACTGCAAAGTTGTGTAATAAGGACTGCTGGCTCCGGTGACAATTGTCTGAGTAAACAATGCTGCACAAAGCCTGAGGCTCACACAAAGCTTCAAACCGAAACACCCCTCTTGGTTAAGTATGAGGCTGTTCAGAGCACAAGCTTATATGCAAGCCAAAATCCTGCTTTCAAATGAAGCCTTCAGCAGAAGAGATGCACCTACTCACATGAGGAATGTACAAAGAAAGTGTTTAGCATTGGCAGCCAGACCCTCCATGAACAAATCTGACGAAATCTGCCTACACTGGAATATTTCAACACCAGTAAAATACTGACAATATCCGTCAAACAGTTAGACACACTAGCAGGTCTCGTTCCTACATCCTGAAGCCCCTATTGCAGCAGCCTGCTCTGACACTTAAGTGTTGCAGGGGGAAGCAGAGAGACAAATTCCTGATATAATGAACCTAATGAAGTATTGCCACCTGCTCTTACCAGCAATCCAACTCCACATGGGCCTCCCCCAACATCTGACAGGGCGGTCCTGTCTCAGGTAGCAATAAGGAAATTGTCTGAATGACCTTCAGGTATCATTTCCTTCCATAGGTAAAACTTGGGATTTGCATCTCCAGTCAAGCTGGCAAAATCTGGAATGAATTAGTCTGAAAAACCTCTGGAAAAACATACTCTCTAATTCATGCTGCTGTCCTACTGCACACGTGGCCTTTAGAAGACAAGAACAGACTTGTGCCTGAATAAGTTAAAAAGTTGAGAGTGCAGCCCTGTACATCTGTTGAGTCAACAGCAAAATGACAAGTTTCAGGAAACAACATTCACATGAGCATGTAAATAGAGTTGTCCACAATCTTGGCTCCATTACTTCACTGGTTCTGTTTCACTGCTGATATGTGAGTGAGCCTATGGACTTGGCTCACTGTACTTTTACCACTTCAAATATAATCCCTTAATATACAATTAAGAAGGTGATGCATATTCACCAACTTCAAGGGAGTCCATCTGGATTTGCACACATTAAATTAGCATTAGAACAATGGAAGCATATGCACCTGCAAGAAATAAATTAAAAATGCTCCAATTTGTATTCAGCAACACTTTGAATGCCACCTGGAAGAATCCCATCACAGAACAGCCCTTTACTACCCTGAGTTTATCCATGGAATAATGAACTTTCTTTCCAAGTTTTTCAGTATTAGTAATGTGAAGGACAACTGACACAAGTCTGTCGTATTCTGTAAGTATTCAAGAGACTAAAGAGACTGAATTATGAAGGAACATCAAGAAATCATGAACAAACAAACAAACCAACCCAGCATGGCCACCAAAGTAAAGTAAAAAATTGTTGTAAAACAACACAGTTTCTGTGTGAGTACTCTGCGCTCAAGCTGGATAGGATTAGTATGGTGCACAAAGTATAATTCACTGTTACAAAGAATTACAAAATAGAAAACAAAGGCTCACAGTTAGAAAATAATTCTTCTTCCTGAAATAACAGCTCAGAAAAAAGTTTCTGTGCTTAAGGCATTAATTACTGAACAAGAGAAAGCACTACAAAAATGTGCTGGAGCAAAGACTTTTTCAATAAAATGAGGGATTAGAGGGTTAAGATTTCTAATATTCCTGTTTTTCACAGTTCCTACATTTAAAACACATCTTTTCCTCAGGACTGGATCTAAATATTGATTTGGTCTATTTCTCAAGTCAGGGGTCTCACAGTGACCTTTTGTGCCTATTTGTATGTTTACGCATGTAGATAAAGGGACAGAATATTGTGTGTCCGTGTGTACATTAGGAAAAGAGAGAGATTTAGATACCTTCCTTACCTGAGGCAGAAAATGTAAAGTATTCTGGGTTCACAAATATCTTTAATAGATATCTATCCTGTTGCTGGAGGGAATGAGACATAAAAGCTCCAAGAAACAAGTGAAGTTAATGAAACAAAGCCAAAGTCTCTGCTGCTGTAATTTCATTAGAGGTAAATGCAGCTGCCCCCACACACAGCTGAGAAGTCTACTTGAATGACGAGGAGAGAAAAGGGAGTCAGTCCAAATGTGTGGTTTCAAACTGTATTTTTCACTGTCAGCACAAATTCTAATTGCAACGTAAGGCAATTTCTATTCATTAGACACTTCAGTATTGGGTTCTAAGTACATATTGCCCTGCATTTCATTGGTTTTAAATTAGTATCACCAGGATTGTTCTGATACATATACTGACTACAATGTATGCCTTATTTTGAAGAAATGTACCATTTTCACCTTGACTCACTTTATTGCTTTTTTCCCTTAACTTCTGTAAAATAATTTAGAAGACTCAATTCACAGTTTTCATCATTTCAATAGTTGCTTTCAGTGCAGTAGTTTCCTTCAAGTCATAAAGTAAATTGTTCTTATAAAGTACCAAACGACAATTTAATTAACCTTATAAAGTTTTAAAGGAGTTATTCACCAGGGATGAAATCCATTCCAGGACACAGGCATCTCTGTATGTCTGTATGCAGCTTTTGAGGATCACTAGCAATAGAACTGACAGATTTGTTCATTTTCAATAGCAAGAACTTAAAACCTCCATGCACAAGAGGCAACCTTCTGGCACCATGCACAAAATTAACTCAGTTATGGCATCTGTGAGCCAGTCTGAAGCCAGGACAAAGTGTTACCAGCCTTTCAAAATTATATGTTTCCCAACATTCAGCTTTGGAGATGGAGAACCTAATCTGTGCATAGATGGAGATCTGTGAGACCTAATCTGTGCAGAAGACAAGCAAAGAGAAGATTTTGGGGGCGGGTGGGTAATGTCCCCTCAGCAGACTGCAGGAATCATTTGGGGGATGTGAAGAATGGAACAGCAGTTGGCCACAGCTCCAGAGTTCCACCATCCAGAGGATGCCCCCAAATGACAATTTCTCTGTTTTACAGAGCCACCAGTCACTTAAAAATAAAGTTGCAATTATGACAACAAGACGTTGCACTTACAACTTAGCTCTAATCTGAGCTCTCTCAGTCAAATTCAGCTCATTTTTTGTGTATTGTGGCAGAGGCTAAAGAGAGGAGCGAAAAGTGAACCTTAATTAACTTACCTTATGTCTCCTACCTACAACATTACTTAAGAAAGATTGGTTGGAATTGGAACTTCCAACTCTTTAATTCCAAATTAATATGGAAAATAAAACTTTTTTCTCTCTATTATATACAATGCAGAAAAGAAAGTAGTGTCTGCTCAGTTCTTTGAATGTAAACTATGCAAATATTTCTCTTCAGGCAATGATCCTTTGAGCAGATTCCAGGCTAATAGTACCTCCCTGCAGACCCAAATAAGACAACTAAATACCAAGATTTGTGTCCTATTCCTGTCCTCAAAGATTCTCACCTAAATAATTCCAGGTAATATTTAATGAAGCCTGATGATTTTTGGAGCATTTGTTTATTTGACAGGGTTGCTTCATCTTCCCCTCCGAGGTGCCTAACTCTCACGAACAAGCACAGAGACAAAGACACAGTGGTGAAACACTTTGGGTGAAAGCTAATGAAATCCATTCAGACATAAAATGCATTCATTCTTGCTGATTTCAAGCCGAGCTACTAGTGCTCTACCTAAGAAGACTTTGAACACATATTCTAGTTCCTGTTCTTATTTCTTGCTCTAAGGGAAATACCTTATGGTTTTGGTTTTTTTGTTTTTTGATTTTTTTTTAATTTAATGAGAGATATGTGTGCTTCCAGTGAGTGCTTAAAAGCTTGAAACAGCCATGGTACGTGTCTACTATGCTTATACAGTATGTAAACCAGACTATGAAAAGGGATGATATTTCTACCCAGTGGTTAATAGCACAAAAGAGCTATGGGAACCCTGCTCTGGCCTTTATTTTTGGCTTAGTAAAACAAACCTTAATTCTTTATTTGTCAAATTACTACCTGTTACAGTCTGAACTTTCCTCAAGCCTTACTCTCCTAATGAATCTGGCTCTGGCTTGAAGCAAAAGAGCACTGTGTGTTCATGTGCAGGCAGTGTGAATGCGGTTTAGCAGAAAAGGAAATCTTCTGAATGTTGGGGGCTAAAATCAATGGAAAATGGAAACGAGCCTATTGCCCTTGTTTTTCCAGCTGTCAAATTTTACTCTTATAAAGCAGACAGTATTTCTTTACAACCTCATTAGTTTTTTGTAAGCAAACTGACAATACCATTCACTGTTCTGTGACTGGAATCTCCATAATTTATGCTATTCTTCTGTGAGAAATACTCTGAACACTTGTGTGCAGAAAAACAAACCTTTCAGCAATGTGTTCAGGGGCCCAAGAATCTCTTCTACTTTATTTTATATTTTAACTTGGACAGGGAACTAGATACAGAAGGGAGAAAATGTGAACCAAATCAGAGGAGACAGCAAGTGTGAAAAATTGTAAGGGTGATGCATATTTAGCCTAGCAAAAGAGTATAAAAAAGTATGTAATATCTTAAGGAACGTGGAAATAAATTACAATAAGTTTTATACAAAGAGAAGGACATTACAGAGATTGGTTTTCCAAAATCCTTCTATAATTATGCTATTTTAAAAGCAGACAAATTGGGGATGGGGAGGGTCCTTTGTTACATGAGACCATCTGTGATTTCACATGCTAACTTTATGTTAGACTTGTGTGTGTAGACATCAGATCATCAGTTTTATGACTCATGCTTTTGTCACGTATAAAAACTTCTCAGATGTGGTGCACTGGTTAAGATTCAGCAGGTCAAGCTATGAACAGAAGTCAACACCAGAGTAGTAAGAACAACTTTGCACCAATTGCAAGCTATGGATATTGACTGTATAATCCAACTCAACCTGGCAAGGCTGGCATGTGGGTTTTACTTTTTCTTTTCCTCTAAACATTTGATATGCTGGGAGAGATAGTCCTACTCTCAGTCTGTTTCCAATGAATCTTATTAACATTATGGAAAAAAAGGTAGCTTTAATCAGCTACGTATGAGACATTTAACTGACTGCAAGAGAGACAGTAATGAATTATTGTTTCTAATCCACCCCCATGTTTTTCTCACTGACTAATATAAGCATTAACACTGCTCTGCTGAAAATGAGAGTATTCTGATTTGGATTTTGCCTTTTCTTCTCAACTGTAGTGCAACATTCTCTCAATTAGGAAAATTAAATATTCTCAAATGTGAAAATATTAACAGACTGTACAAGACAGAACAGCTACAAAGAAGGTTTGTTTCTTCAACCTTTGTCTGAACTTGTAAATTACTGATTTCTTTTTGTGGTAGTCACTTGACATGCCTCATTTCAGTTGCTGCCAGTTGTCAAAAGCTGGCAAAGTACACAAAAATCTTTAATTCTTCTTCCACCAGACAAACCTCAAAAAAAAGCTTGGGTGCAGTTGTGTTGGATAGTGGCTAAAGAGGAAAGTAGAAAAAAACAAAACTGCAAACCAACTGAGTCTCTATAAATAATACAAAGTGGCAATTACTGGCATGGGCCGTGAAGAAGGGACAGTAGCAAACGTGTGTCTTTTCCATCATTGCCAAGAGGAGTAGTGAGGCCTGTCCCAAGTCATGTAAACACCACCTTGTTAATGCAAAACCACATCCATGGCCCTGAAACCTCCGAACTGGATAAACGCTTCATGCATTCATATAAAAAAAAAAGTAAAATCATAGAAATTGATTTTAATCTATTCTGTTTTCATTCTAACATTCATTAGAAAATTGAATACTCTCTTACAATGAAAGAAATCACTCAACACTGTCATGTATCACTGTGTTCATAACTGCACACCCTCTTTTAGGGTGGAGAGTGATTAAATGTAGATTTCTAATTCAAATACTGCAAGCACTGGAAAATACGATCATGACCCAAAGTTTGGTAACATCACTGGACTTCAGATGAGGTTTTTTTGTCCCCACAAAGAGAAATGTCTTTTTAACTGTATCCTCTTGTTTTGCCAAAACCAAACGGAAACATGTAAGACAGAGAAAGACTGCTGCAATACAAACGATATTCTGGGCATAAACTCTGTGGATCATTTTGAAATTAAAATGCATTTGACATGAATATGGATTTTTTTTTCTTTAAGTTTTGTGCCATAAGGCTTTGTAACACACAGTTCTGTAACATAATCTTACTTTAATTTGTGTGTAACATCCATAAAATTGAAGTTGGAATGAAAGATTAAAGAAACATCCTTCCCGTATCCTTTTTCTCCCTTAGAGTTTTCTTTCGTTTTGACATTTTGGCTTGTTTCTATCTGAGGGCCTGTTCTGCCTAGACTACACAGGCTATGCAGGAGAATCAGTTCCCAGCTGTTTCAACCTTAACAGTAAAAAAAAAAAACCCAACAAAATCAAACCACCCAACCCCCACCCTCACAAAAAA
>WEKY01048248.1:0-10515 GCA_013390045.1 Picathartes gymnocephalus
GACATTTTTTAACTTCAGGTTATTGAAGACCGTGCAGTGACAGCATAAACTTCAGAAGCAGCACCTAAAACAGCTCCATATAGTGAACTACACCCATAAAGCAATCTTCAATACAGCTATGATACTATAAAGCATCAATTTGTATGTGATTTGCCTCAGAATAATAAAGGTGAATGTGTACAACTGAAGGAGGACAGAGACTTTTATGACCTTTATATATCTCAGACTAATTTTCATAGTTTTTACAAGTTCTACTGATACAACAAAAAAAGCCTCTGCACAGAAACAGAATTTAATGTATTCACACTCCTGAAAATCATGAAGGCTACCTTTCAAATATTCCTGTAACTCAAGGCTTCCATTGTCCACAAATACAAACCGAGAAATCAGATAGCAGGACAAGACACTCTCATAATTCTTATGTTAACAGCAAAAAGCAGGCTCATCAATAACAGTATCAGGTAGTGTGAAACAGGGCAGTGCATCCAGAACCTGGATCACATCAGGTCAGATTCCAAAAACAATCAGCAGAACAAGCCTCCTTCTTTACAGAAGCAAAAGCACAATACAGTTCATTACTACTTACCTAACTACAGAAACTACACATAGATCTGCACTGAGAACAATTATTAAATAAAGATTCATTGAAGATATTAATAAAGACATACACCAAACACACATGAGAAAGTAGTTTCATCTGCTAAGGCACTTGTGTTCCCAGGCTGTCTGCTTTACATACGTGCAGAATGGGGTGAAGCAAGGCAGCTACAGTTACTTGTGAAGCAGATGCTACAGTGGGTCCATGATCTAGGAACTTGAACTTAGATGAATGGGATTAAAATTCCAGAATTAGTACCCAAGAAGTCACCAATTTAATATATCTGTGAATTAACACTCAATACCCACCCTTTAGGGGTTTGCTCACTATAGCAAATACTATTGTAGCTTTTAACTCAAATTTTCTTCTGTTTCTGCTGCAAACAATAGTACAGTGAAACTGTTTTATTATTAGGCTTTTGCAGCCAAATGAGTTTTATTAGAGTTAGGCCCAGGAAAGGTGTTAGTTCATACAGTTATGTTTTGACTTCAGACTTCAGGCTTGCTAATAACAGAAAACTCAACACCACGCTTGTTGAGGCGATCAATCAGTTTTGTCTTGGAGAAGGCAGCTCCTGGAGAATATACACCACCCCTGTTAGTGAAAATCAAAAACGAAAAACATTAGTGGCACATTTGTGATTGAGGGACACCTTTTTGTGAAACTAGATGTGCTTCCCTGACTAAGAAAGAAAAAGCCACTTTGTCCAAGAAGAGAGTGGGTGAGGAATTTGGCAGGATGGTTATAATTGTAGGTTCATTTCTGCATCCAACAAACTCTATAGAAACCACTCCGTTAGCTGAACAAAAAGACATTGATGCAAAGGGCTGACTAAAAGCTTATCACTACATCCTTTCAAATTCATTGGCTGGTGAAGAGCAAATGGCTTTAAATCAGCTTGTGGAAAAACATCTCTCTTGTACAGCCAGCTGGGTGAGGTAACACAAATCAACAGGGCTGATGAAGTGTATTTTCAAAGAGAAACATTTGCACACAGTAGCTTTAAGGGAGAGCAAGTGCTCAGCATGGGAAGGTACTTACTGTTTAGGCAGAGAAGCTGCATCTTCCAGAAGAGATAGAGCTGCTTGAACCATTGCAATTGGTGTAGCAATATATCCAGGCTCTGACAAAAAAAAAACAAACCAAAACAAAACCCCCCAATGAAGTACAGTGTGTTGAAATGTAGAATGTAATCTTGCTCTTCCCTACAGCATTCTGAAGAATAATGTCTTTGGCAATGAAACAGCCTGACCCATTAAGAACAGCTTTTTTTACCTTATAATCAGACCAAGTATCTGGTGAAGTCCTTAACATCTAATCCAGGTAAATACTGCTTCACATAATGGCCTCTAACTACACAACTGTGAGTGACCAAGCCATAGTGACAGAGGGCTCTCTGATACAGCAAGAGCTTTCCTGTACTTAAATTCAGAATTTTACCGTGAAATGCATTCTGCCACCTCTCTAGTTATTTAAAGAGGCTATGCTACAGTAACTCCTTTCTGAATGTATATTCTTGCTCTCTCCAAACTCCAGGTGTCAGTTTCCCTCAAGGGAAATGACCTGAACAAAAGTATGTTAGAAATTACACCACACTGGACCTGTTTAAGTTCACTCTCAGGCAACTGGAAAAAAACAAAGTCCAAGCTGTAACAACTGAAAACTAGCCTTAAAGTCCTCCTCCTTCAATAGGTCTGCTCTGCAAAAATGAAAATTAGACCACAGAAAGTCAGAGGACAGAGAATGACAAGAATGCAAGTGAACAGGCTATTTCAAAAACCAGGTCACAATGAATTCTAGTATCCAGGTTAATACACTGTAAGGCTGTTGGCTTTGTTCATGCTGCAAGTGCTTCTCAAGGGTGAAAGGGACAGCAGTGCAATCATAAATATATTTTATAGCATGAAATGCTAGGCAAAAATAGTCAGCTGCTACTAACGCATACCTGGTCCTTTCACTTCAGTGCAGATCTTCACATTTGGTTTGCCATTCTGGGGATCTTGTCCCTCGCTGTAACCCTCACCAAAAAAAGTCATTGTAAAAGAGGTTCCATCCATCTATAGTGGACAAGACAAGCATGGTCACCAAAACAGAAACTGATTGCTACCAGGAAAGCACAAGTAGTAAATATAAGTATCCAAATTCTATATATAGAATCCTGCCAAATACTATAATCCATTTAAACATGAGAGGGAGTTATTTTGAATTACTGCTTGAAAGGTATAATCTAAATTTAAATTGCTTCCACTTTGTTAGCGTTGTCCTTGTACTAAAGTCTGCTTATTCTTTCAGTGCTTTCAGTCCTGGGTTTTTTGCTAGTCAGACTCCCTTGGTCATCACCTTTGGTAGAGTGCTCTGAGCCATTCATGGAAATACATCAGGCCCAGCAACATTACCCATTTATTCCTCACAGGAGTTACACGTACTTTGATATCTAAGAGCAGAAGGCATGATTATTTAAATATCCAGTAACTATCTGAACAGGCACACACAACATGCATTTGGGCCTAGGGGGGAAGCTGTATAAGGAGTGGCTGAGGTCTCTTGGTCTGTTCAGCCTGGACGAGACTGAGGGGAGACCTCATTGGAGTTACACCTTCCTTGTGAGGGGAAGCGGAGGGGCAGGCACTGATCTCTTCTCTGTGATGCCCAGTGACAGGATAAGAGCAAATGGCCTGAAGTTGTGTCAGGGGAGGTTTAGGGTGGATATTAGGAAAAGACCCCAGAGGGTGACTGGGCACTGGAACAGCTCCCCAGGGAAGTGGTCACAGCACAGATTTCAAGAAGTGCTTAGACAATGCACTTGGGCACATGGTGTGACTCTTGGGGTGTCCCATGCGCAGCCAGGAGTTGGACTTCGGTGATCCTTGTGGGTCCCTTCCAATTCAGAATATTCTGTGATTCATTTAGCAATTATTTCTTTGAGGCTAAGCAGTTGACTCTAAATTACTATTCCACCATTACCACAACAAATGTATTCTATAACTGTGGTAGGAAAGAGTTACCTGCTTCTGGGTTGGTCCTTTCTTCGTGAAGCATCCAGCAGAGAAAAATTCCGGGTACTATGTCGATAGAGGAGAGAAAAAAAAGAAGAAAAAGACCAAAAAAAAAAGATCAACAGTAAATTAGAGGGGAGAAAAAATATCTCCAAACACTACACTATTTTGTGTTTTGAAAACTTACTTTTGTCAGAAGTTTTCTTCCAAAGTTAAACTTCACCAGAAGAAGAAATAACATGCCCATAAACATCAGCTTGATAACAGAGCCAAGACCACCTACAGTCACGTAAGCGCCATACTGGACCTGATGCAAGAATATATTTTCAGTGATAGGATTTACATTAATTTCTTCCATCAATTGATTTTTATAAATCAATCCACCCCCAAATTAAGATGCAGTTGTTTCATACAACATACATGAGTTTAAATAGGGCCTTAAACAATTGTCTTAGTTCTAAGAACTGTTTGAAGAATGCTTCGCTTTATCATTCATTCTGGAAAGACAATGTAACTACAGAATGAAGAGAGAGCAGACATGGTAAACAAGAACAGAAAACTTTACAGAAAGATGTGTTTTGGTATCCAATTTCACTCTTCTTTCCTATACCTTCCTTTTCTCCCCTTTGTGCTTTTCTTTAAGAGAAACTGAAATAGCAATGGCAAGCCTTTCTCATTTGTACCTTCCAATTATATTTTTAAAGCACCATCTCACCCTCATCTCTTAACTGTGATTCTGCACAGCAGTTATATAGACTGTTGGTGCTCATCTCCTCTCAGGAAACCATGGAAAACAAGAATTAATTGTCTTTTCCACCACCATTACTTCACACTGCCTATACTGTGCACATTGGAGACCCAACTGTCAAAGAAATCATAAGATCCAGATGAGCAGCGTATGAATTCTTTATCAGAGTATTTACTATACTACACTGAGCTGGCTATAGCTACCACAGACTACAATTATGATGCTTTTAGAAGCTCTGCTGATACAACAAGAAAAGGCTCTGCACAGAAACAGAATTTCATATATTTATCATGAAGGCTACCTTTCAGATATTTCTGTGACTCAAGGCTGCCATTCCCTACAAATATATACCCAGAAATCAGACAGCAGGAGAACCCGACATGACACTCTCATAATTATCATGCTACCAACCAAAGACAGGCTCATCACCCACAGTCTCAAGCAGTATGAAACAGGCCAGTGCACTCAGAAGACATAGTGAACAAATAACAGTAGCTTACAGGTGTTTCCTGCAATTCAGTGTGCAAATAACGCTGAGTCCTTCTCACAACAGAACCATCAGATCCCATGAATGTAAGGCAGTACTCCTTGAATTCTGGACTGTAAAACAAAAATCCTCTGCAAACAGAAAAAAAAATTAAGTCAGAAAAAAAATGTTCCAATCTTCACACAAACTGAAAGAAACTGACCACAATAGCCTTACCATTACCAGTTTTCTCTCAAGAATTTTTATGACATTATCTCTTTTCACTGAAAGCAAGCAATTCCAAATAAATCCCTGGCTCACGCAAAATTCAATACATATGTATATCACTATATATAATTCATTATATCGAGGATGAATTTGGTAAACGATATAATAGCCTTTTCATTTTTTCCTTCCAGTCTACTAATCACTTCTGAAATCAAAAGTTTGCCATGTCACTAAATCTCCTTTAGAACATGTTAACTTTGTGAGCCAGTAAATGCTGGGACATGTTCTCTTTTCAGTAAGATATGAACAAATCAGTAAAACTGAACTTATCTTCAATTCTACTAGATGAGCATCTATGTGTTCGTACTATACTAAAGTCCTAAATGCATCTTTTTAGTATTTAATACTGTAGCAATCTGTATCATAAATACTGGAACTGTTAGGAGATCGCATATTCCACATCTTATGCTTATACCTTTTTTTAAGCTTTGCACCAACTACTGGAACAGGGGCATATCCTATCTGTTTTCGAAGCTTCTTCAGGTTTGCTTCATCTGCAAGGCCATAGACAGCTGACTTCCAGGTCCCATCGTGTACAGCAACACCCTTGTGACATACCATGAAAGAGTAATTAGTTCAGTATTTAAAGGTTTCATGGATTATTTTAATAATGATATTAAGAGTCACTACATGTATTACAATTGTTACTTATAAATGTTATGATGATAGTATACTGAAATGGTGTGAGTTGACCTTGGCTGGATGCCAGGCACTCACCAAGACACTCTATCACTCTCCTCCTAGCTAAGATAGGGAGAGAAGAAAATAAGATGGAAAAATCCCTTGTGTATCAAGATAGAGGCAATTTGATAAAGCAAAAGCTGCACATAGAAGCAAAGGTATAGTAGTAACAAATGCCTCCCCACCCCACTACCCCCACCCTTCTCCTCCTTTCCCTTAGCCTTTACTGCTGAGCAGAACTCACACATTACGGAATACCCCTTTGATCAGTTTGGGGCAGCTGTCCTGGCTATGTCCCCTCCCAGGATCTTGCCCATCCCAGCCTATGAGGTTGTGCTTAGTGCCGTGCCAGCACTGTCAGCAGTAGCCAGAACACTGCTGTGTCACTGACACCTCTGCAGCTGCCACACAAAGCACAGCACTGAGAGGGCTGCTGTGGGGAAATGAACTCCAGCTCACCCAAACCGGATGCAATTTCCACCCCTCATTCCACATGATCTGCAACATACTCAGGACCCACAGAATTTAATACATATCTGTATCTCTTCTAACCACCTCAGTCTAGTTAATTCTCATTATTGAAATCCCCTCTTACCAACACTTTGAACTTATACTATATATTTAAATATCTTCATACCCAACATATAGGTTTATACATTCCCACTAACCACTATCCCCTGTTCCGTAACAGACAGATACTACTCTTCCATTCCATGGACTTCCTCTACTCCTCCAGATGTTTGTAAGAACAAAGATTGTTTGTAAGGCAAGATGGGTGCTCATGCCAGGAGCAGCAGTGTTCCGTTGTTGGGCATCAAGACTGGCTTGGATTATTGTTGCATTGTTTTAACAACGACATTAAAATTATTACATATATTACACATTATTACAATTACTACCTACAGGTATTATCATTACATGCCTTGAAATAGATTGAAACAAGCCCCCCCCACCAACAAACAAAAAACCCATGCAGCCTAACACTAGGATTACTGGCAATACACTGTGGACCTGTAACAGTTTCACTTGTGTAAGAATCCTTCCCACCTCTCTACAAAAGCAAAATAACTCTTGGAACAGCTTACCAGAGCAAAGCATAGGTAGACAGCTCTGCAAACAGACCTTACAAAAGGGTGTTTGCTTGGGATACTTTTAGTAGCTCCTAAAGAATAAAGTTCTTAGACTTATCATCAAAGAACTGCCAGCTTGCTCCTCGGTCTGACTTAATGTAGCAACAGTTATTCTGATGGGCTATGGTGATGTTATAACAAATATTCCCGAGTTTCAGGAATATAGAAACCAACTAACCTCAGGCCCAGATTTCACTGACAGGAAACTCTCAACAGCAGTTAAGGTACCTGTAAGGGAGGAGAAAATGATTACTTGGCACATGCAGTCATTAGTCTGTAAAGTCAGAGAACGCTCTGGTAGACTCAAACAGCAGGTCACTGGCATCATCAGCTGAAAAAGCAGAGTTACATCTTTATCTTAAAGCAAAATAATGTAACACTAAGATGCACAGCTATCTGAGTTAGCAAGTATTATTTTTTGTGTAAATTACTTCAATACGCATCACTAGTATTACCTCTATTCATTAAATTTTTTCATTTGTCTTATCTAGTTAGTAAGATAATGTAAAAAAGTCATAAAAAAAAAAGAAAAGTAATATTAAGAGCCACGTTTACTTTTCCTCCAAGTTTCAAAATAAAGGATGATGTAGCCTGTGAAAGCAAACATGTACTTAAAAATTTTGGTACACCTACAAAAAACTACAAAAAACCCACCACCAAAACAAAACAACCCACAACCCCCCAAAAACCCAAAACACATCCCAAAATATTTAATTTTAGCATAGCTTGTGTTTTGCAAAGAATGTTTAGTTTGGTGAACAGCATAATGCCTCCAAATTCTGATTTGCTTTGCTTAGTTCCTTCTGAGATTGGAAAACTGTATCTGTATGGATAAATTTCAATACAGCAAGCAACTGAATAGAAAGGGGTAATGCCATGAAGTCAAAACAGGAAGATATAAAAGACATCTTTATTCAAAACAGGTATCAAACATGAAATTACAACCTCATGAACATCCAGATACTCATTTCCATGCCTTTCTCCTCCAGTCAAATTTAAATTGAGGCTTCTTCAACTGAATGCTCACTCCAATGTAAACCAATCCCATTTAGCAGCCTTTTTAATAGTCCATAAAAGAAAAACATTTGGATAGTCTTACAGCCCCTCCCAACTGAGAGTCAGACCTGATGAACAGAGAGTATCCTCATCTGGGATCAGGATCAAGTACTGTTTACATAGAATTAAATCCTCCCACATCTTTTCTCAAATATACTTCTCTTTCAGTTACCCCCAGCTGCTACTGAAGTAAAAGGCACTGTATGGCACTGTCCTGCTACTGACACCCACACAACAGCTTCTTGGAGCTTGCAGCTGAAAAACAAAACTTGGGAAAGAAACCTTATTACCCCCCAATCTGTGGACCCCTTCCCACTGTCTCTTCCCTACAGGAGTCTCACAGCACAAGAGGCAATGTGCTGAGGCTGCCTAGGGACATCCACACATTGGCTGAGCAGCCTATGGCTCACAGCTGAACATTCTGTCCTCTCAGATTCAGAGAATATTCCGAGCTGGAAGGGACCCACGAGTATCATCGAGTCCAACTCTGAAGTGAATGGCCCACATGGGCATGGAACCCACAACCTTGGTATTACTATCACCATGCTCTGAACAACTGAGCACATCACAGGGCCCGCTCGGTGAGCAACATGATGATGAATCCCTCCTCTACCCAATGGCCAATCGAAAGTGAATATGACTTTAAATTTCTCTCTACCACATTTGGCTCAAACTGGTCACCTGGTAAAAGCAGGCAAAAAGAGACACTGAAAGAGTCTCTTTTTTGGGACCACTGCTGCTTTAGGAAACCAGATGAGAGCATAATCTGCATTCCTTTTTCACCATAAAAATACACTTATTCTAACTCACCTTTCAACTTGTCTCTGGTGTACAGTACTCCCATATCCGCTGGTATGGAGTCAAAGCCACAGCTTCCAATGACATATACTCCCTTTTCTGCAGCTTTTTCATTGTATTTCAGGTACATTCCTTCCAGAAACTGAAACACAGCCAGAAAAAATATTTTAAGCTGAATCTCATTCTTGGCCATAGCCAATATTAGCCATCAGCGACGATTAGCCATGTGACTTCACTGTCACATCATAGCACCCTCCATGCTTCAAACCACTTACAAGTATCTTTAACAAGTATGTATGATTCCTGGTCTGTAGTATGAAAGTTTCACAGCAGTGAAAAGAAAAGTACAAAATTCCTATGTAGAATCACAATAGAGGCTTGAAGCACAATTCAGCAATTTGGGACTTCCAGAGGAAACTGAAGAGGCTCTTGTCTTAAAAGCAAGAAAACTATTCAACTACGTATAGCGTACTTTAAAATAATTACGGTATCTTAAAATTGTAGACCAGAAGGCAGAATTTGTCTTCATGTTCAGAAACATTAGCAGAAACATAGAACATACTAAACAAACACTCCTTTTGCAGAGCCTTGATATAAGATAGTGGTTTTTTACTATCACATACCTGGGGTTCTCCACTAATGTCAATGCAGCTTGCACCATTTTCAACACAAGCTTCTACCACAGGTTCTCCAAAGAATCTATACTATAGAAGGAAAGAACACCAGATGTAACAAAAGAAAACCCACACACCACAACTCACCCAGTGTGCTTTACCTAAAGTACATCTCTACAATAAAAAGGAACTTGGTGGCTATTGATTTTTCTCAGTGGGGCGAAAATGCAATAGCACTTCTATTTCTAGGGGGTATGGGGAGAAGAAAACATAACAAACTTCACTGCTGATAACAGAGTTTGCTGCAGACTACTGCACCTGATTTCTCTCACAAAATCAGATCAGATCACCAAGACCAACTAAATACTGCCACTAACTTCACTTTACACTTTCTGAACTCTTATTATCAGCATATTCTCTACTTAAACACTCTTAACTTCAAATACATCGTCATCACCCAACTTCCAGCTCGCACACTTCAATGATCTCTGAATGCACTGGAAATACTGCCACTGTAAGTTTTAAAAGGGCCAAGGGCTCCTGGCAGCAAGCCTGTGGACATCTTTTCCACCTCCATGTTTAAACCCTAGCACCACTGACATTTTGGCCCAATTCAAAACGCTGGGCCAAACTTCACCATCAGCATCTTAAGCTGCCTGTGAAAGACTGAACACCAACCCCGCTGTATTTCAGTGCAGAGATCTGTCCGTGGGAAACCCTCCGGCCACTGCAGTACACAGCTGTACTTGGAACTCAGGAGTCGAGTTCCAAGAGCTGCGCTGTCCCTGTGCGGCCGCGGCAGCTCTCCTTGCCCCGGTCACAGGCGCAGGCAGCTCGGCCGCGCGCAGCCGAGGCGCGGCCCCGGAGGAGGAGGAGGCCGCGGCGGCGCCGCCCCGCCGCATCCCCGCACTCACCGGGCCCACGCAGTTCAGCACCAGCCGGGTCTGCCTCGCCATGGTGGCCAGCGAGCCCGCGTCGCCCACATCGCAGAGCAGCACGCCGACCTCCTCCCCGGGCGCCGCCTTCCCTGCGCACCGGAGACCGCCGTCACCGACACCGCTCCGCCCGGGACGAGCCCCCTCCTCCCCGGCGCAGCGTCGGGGCTCGTCCCGCTTCGCCCCTCAGCCCTTCCCGCACACC
>WEKY01048248.1:10705-38043 GCA_013390045.1 Picathartes gymnocephalus
CCCCGCCCCGCACCCCCCTCGGGCTGCGCCGGGGCCCGTGCGGGGCGGGAGCGGCCTTTGCTCGCCTTGCGGTGGGAGGGAGAGAGCCGCTGCCGCTCGCGGGGTCTGGAGGACCGTGAGGGAGTAGAAGTGTGCCAGGGTACGGCCGAGGGCACCTGGAGCCCAGCGGTGTAAGTGACGTTTATAGCGAGAGGCCACCAGTGAATCATGGAATGGTTTGAGTTGGAAGGGACTTAACGATCATGTCGTTTCAGTCCCCCTGCCATGGGCAAGGACACTTTTTACTCAACCAGGTTGGTCAAAGCTTCATCCAACCTGGCCTTGAACCCCTTCAGGGACGTGGAATTCACAACCCCTCTGAGCAACCTGTTCCTGAGCCTCACGTCTTACAGTAAAGGGTTTTTCCCTAATGTCTAATCTAAACCTACTCTCCTTCCATTTGCACCCATTCCCTCTTTTCCTGTCACTACATGCTCTTGTAAATAGTCTTGCCCCATCTTTCCTGTAAATTCACTTCAGGTACTGGAAGGCTGCAATTAGGTCATGCTGAAGTGTTCTGTTTTCCAGACTGAACAATCCCAAGCCTCTCAGCCTTTCCTCATAAGAGAGGTGCTCCATCCTCTGATCAACTTGTTGGTCTTCCTCTGGGTCACCGTTGTTTGGTCCCAGAGCAGACATCCTCTCTCATGATGAGCATGGCTCTTTGATATGAGCTGCTGCTGTAGGCGTTTCAGCACAGGTAATACAGGTGGTTGGAGGACTATTACTAATAAAAAAGAGAAATTTAATGACCTAGAAGTAAAGGAAACACTGTTCCTCCACAATTGCAATGAATATTTATGTTTTGCTCAACAACAGAAGCGAAAGTTCCTGTTGCAGCAGGGAGAAGCAGTGGCCCTGCAGACACACTTCGGTATGGAGCATCCATGACTGCATGGAGTGGTGAGGCCACGTTTTCTGTGCTCTTCATGGCCAGGTGGCTCACCTGAATTCCAGAGGCTTGCAGCAAGTCACATGGGAAGCAGCCTCGTGAATCCTGCTCACTGGCCCTTTTTCCCAGGGAGCACCTACCATATCTAAATTATTCCCGACAGATGCCTGTCTAACCTGTTTTAAAACCTCCAGTGACAGACGCTTTCATACCGTTCCTCAGGCAGTCTCCTCCTGCATTTGCTATAAATATGGCTGGACACAAGAAGCTAGATCTTCACATCCTGTAGTTTTAGCCCCATACTATTTCTCCTCTTTCTTGAGGACATTGGCAAAAGATTTAATCCCTGAGCAGTATTAAAAAGATGCTGCAGAGCTGGAAGCTGCTGTGCATCTCCTCAGTCTTTCCTTTATTAAAAAGATTCCTTTGATTTTTTTTTTTTTTCCTTACAGATCACTTTGAACATGCATTTCTCCTGTTCTCTTCTAAACTGTCTTCAGCTAGTTTCCATTTTTTTGGTAACACGATGTCCACTACTAGACCCCGCATTCACACTGTTAGTGAGTGCTAAATTGATGGAGAGGGTTATGTGATATGTTGGAATTTGCATCTGTTTCTACATGCCTCAAACATTTGCCTTTTTTTCTTTTGCAAGTGTCACATCATTGCTGTATCTGCAGGTCATGATCTGTTCCACCTCGGAGGCTTTTTTGAATTACTGCTACCTAGCCAATCTTTTCCCATCTCAGATTTGTACTGAAGAGTAATGACCTTTCTGAATACATGCTAAACATCTCATTTCCAAGGCAGCAGATCCTCTCCTGCAAGCATCAGTATCAACTCCTTGAGTAGTGCTGAAGCAGTTGTTTGTAGGCCTAGACCATCAGCTGTGTTAGTGAAACAACTCAGTCTAACAAAAAACAAAGAGTGGGGGAGGGAAGGACAAAGACTTTTTTGTGCTCCTTTTTAATTCAGATAATTTTGTTGATCTGATTTACAGAGCAACCGTGCAAAACCAGTTTCTTGTGTATGAGCTCACTGAACATCTCTTAGTTAAGCTGTCTCTGCTACCTTCTTCACCTTTCTACACACCAGGATAATTTCCATCTGTGCTCACAATACTGTGGAACTCCTCTGAGCTACTTTGCTCTTACACTCAGTTTTCTTCTTCTGCCACCAATTGTCAAAGCAAAGTCTTCTTTGAGGCCACTGGCTTTGGTAGTCCAGTCTCTTTTCTCTCTTGCAAAAGTTTTGAAAAAACGTTGCAACAATAAACATTAGATATTTTCCCCCTAATTTGACGTTAACAAAAATAATTATTTTTTCAGACTTTTAAAATTATTCAGTGACAGGAGGCTGTAAGATAAGATAAGTCTGCAGATTTGCAGAGGGATCCTGACATAGATTGCAGGACTGGCTGAGATCCTCAGCCTGCTTTCTTCATCCCTCTGCTTCAACTATTTCTCTCTCTTTCCTACTCTCCCTTTCCACATTATCTCCCAGAAAAAAAGGCAATTTATAAACCTATGATTCTGACTTAACCATTTGTTAAGAATTGGGACTGCACAAGCCTCCTCGGACCATATGTATTTGATAAGACCTTCATTGTGTTGTTAGGCAGAGGCTTGGCAAGCACAAGCTTGTATGCAATGCTTAGTGCCCTGTCTCCTCTTGATGACTGAAACATTACACCAAATTGGGCAAACCTGCGCTGTTTATCAATCTACAACTTTCAAGATTTCACCTGCTCTTTCAATGTCAGCTGTGTTTCTTTAAAACACACTGCTGGAGCAAGATAACTTATGTAAATTGCAGCTTGCACAAGGAAGAAATCAGGCTTTAAGAATTGCAGAAGGACACCTGAGAAACAAGCAGAGGGCTATCAAAACATGTGGGAAACCTAAGAGGTTTTTTTTCCTTTTTGCTTACATAAAATATCATTATGGTAGCTCCAAGTCATTTTTTCTTGGAGGAGCTCTGTTTGGCAAGTGGAAGAATTCTGTACACAGTTTCACCCCACCTCTCTGGATAAAAATAGAACAAAATTCAAAGTCTCTAAGCCAGTTTCCATTCCTGCCTGTGTGACTAACAAGTAGGCAGGTAGGTTTCAAAATGGCAAACATCAAGGTGATGTCAAGGCTCTGATTTTAAATGGGAGACTTACAGCAGACTTGAATAAAGGCAAAGGTTGACCTGTTTCCCTAGTTAGTGTCACCAATGCAGGATTGCAAAAAATACTCTGTGGGAAAGCAGTGGGATGATTTACAGTTTTTCCTTGTCCAATAGGAAGACAAGGAATGTCAGATCTGCTGCCAAATGCAGTTCTGCAAAGGAGGTTCCAACCTGAATCAGCTTCAGAAACTCACCAAATAAAAAGATCCTGCTGTTTCTTTTAAAATCTTGTTTCTCAGATTTGAAGGTAGGGGTTTTCTCCACGTGTATCTGCATACCGATACTTCAGGATTTCAGTACTTTAAAGCCTCCTTTAGCTAGAAGGATTCAGTCTAAAATAACTTCCCTGCTGATTTCTTTGGGATAGAAAAGCATACAAGTGAAACACACAACACTGTGCTTTGCTGTATCTTTTCAAATTCCTGAAATTAAATGGGCTTGCCTTCCTCTGCTAGCTTCTCCTGTACCATCTGGAGCATCTGACATGATCTGAGGAATCTGTGCAAGCATTTATAAAAGTACCTGTATGCCCCTTCATTTCATGCAGCAGTTGTTCTGATAAACTCCTTTATATCAATATTTATATATCTCTTGGACACCAATGTTTGTGGTAAAGATTTTTATACTAATTTATAACTTTAGGACACTTTATTAAAGTGGAAATGCAGATGTTCTATTATCACTATTTTTAATTAAAATAATAACAAGGTAGCAGAAGGAGTGCAATATTATGTCATTTACACAATGCTGTATGAAGGCAATTTTTTTAAACACAACATGGTAATGTACCTCCAAGGATGAAATAAGATAGTTGACTTGCATAATTCAAAAGTTACTATGGAACATAAGAAAAATAGACCATAAGAGTAGGCAGAGGTGTTGGGAAATAAGGTTGATTAACAATGCATGGATAAATCACTGCAGCGTATGAAGAGTTATGTGGGTGAGTATAAAAGCGATTTAGAAAAAGCAAAAAGGCAGGCATCTCTGTCCCTGTTACAGTTGCTACAATTACTCACAACTTAAGACCATGAGAAGAAAAGTTTCTGGAACAAAGCCCAAAATTTTTAGTGCCATCTTATTCTTAATTTGTAATTTTATAATCAAGAAGCAATTGGGTCCAAAATGCCAACTCATACAGAACTTAAAAATTTGTAATAAACTGAACCATTTAGATTGGGATAAAAAAGAGGAGCTCAAACTTAAAAACTGCTGGCAACCCAACAGGCTTGTCATATGTGGCAGTTCAGTAATGTTTTATTTATTTTGCTTTAAAATTGTCATCTAACCTTAAAAAAAAAAATAATCCCAACTTTGAATCATAAAATCATTTAGGTTGGAGAAGACCTTTAAGTTCCCTGAGTCCAAATGTAAGTCTAACATTGCTAAGTCCCTCACTAAGCCATGTCCCTAAGCACCACATCTACACATGTTTTAAGTATATCCAGGGATGGTGACTCCACCACTTCCCCTTGCAGCCTGTTCCAATGCTTGGCCACCATTTCCATGATGAAATTTTTCCTACTATCCAGTGTAAACCTCCCCTCATGCCACTTGAAGCCATTTCCTTTCATCTGGTCACTTGTTCCCTGGGAGAAGAAGCCAATCCCTACCTGGCTACACCCTCCTGTCAGGCAGCTGTAGAGAGTGATAAGACCCTGACCCTTCTTTTCTCCAGATTAAACACCCCCACCTCCCTCAGCTGCTCCTCACAAGACTTGTGCTCCAGACCCTTCACCAGCTCCATTGCCCTTCTCTGGACATGCTCCAGCACCTCAATGTCCTTCCTGCAGTGAGGGGCCCAGAACTGGACACGGCACTTGAGGTGTGGCCTCGCCAGTGCTGAGTACAGGGGGACAATCACTGCCCTGGTCCTGCTGGTCATACCATTGCTGATACAGGATACCTTTGGCCTTCTTGGCCACCTGGGCACACTGCTGCTCATGTTCAGGTCCTTTTCCACTGGGCAGCTTTCCAGACACTTTCCCCCCAGCCTGTAGCGCTGGATGGGGTTGTGGTGACCCAAGTGTGGGACCATCTTAATCTGTATGTACACATATATGTAATATGTATATTGGATACATATACCTATTCAATCAAATATGCATTTAGACAAGTAATAATAATACATTAACAAAGTTACTTCCACCTATTTTGCTTATTTCTAAATTGGGAGATTACAAAACAACAGATGGCAGCCTATAACACTTGCAGATCCCATCCTTTTATTTTTTAATAAGGTCTGCACATTTTCATTCATACACAGCTCTAAACAATCTCTTGAGAAAAACAGATGAAGGCACCACTGACACACAGAAGTACAGCAGAGGTCAAAGTTTTTGATTTTCACTGGAGTTCAGGCTCTTCCTTCCATATTTACTGTAGTTACCACTTCTCACACTGAACTTGAAAAGACTGATAAATGTATAATTTTGTCAGTTTAGGGAGACCAAACAAGACAATGTAGAGGAAGAGCACATTTTCTCTGGTGACACTAAGTAATAACCAGTGCTGCATTAGGATGCTCTAAAATAAAAGTGGCCACAAAGTAAATTAAGACATAAGGAGTTAAATGTCAGAGTTCTCTTGCTGAGGGCTCTGCAGTACCTCACAGCTCAGTATTCATTTTGATGACAACAGCTGAAGATTTGAAACTTTCTCCCATATTTGGAGAGAAATAATTTAAAGGCTGTTAAGAAATTAAAAGTGAAAATATTCAGAAAATGCAAGCTAATATATACTAGAGAAGTTAAAACCTGGAATGCAGCTATGCTAAAAGAAACAAGGATAAATGTTATGCCCAGAGGATGATAAATATGGGAGACAGTAGCAAGGTAGAGCATCAGATTGCATAGAAAGAAATAAAAACCTGTCTCCATTTGATACTGTCATTTAAAACACTGTATTCCAGTTCAGTTACTTTGTTACAAATTGAAGACAGTTGCATGAAAATCACCCAGAAAATAACGAATTATCCAGGAACAGGAATGGAGACACCTTCCAGGAAAAAGAAATCCCAAGTTCAAGGTATATATTACTAAGCTAAAAAAAAGCTACAGAGGCATGATAAAACTTTGAAAATACCTGAGGATGGAAGTTTTAGGGCTGTAAGGTGAAGGACTTGGAGTTCAAGAAGAGATGCCACCTGAGCAAAAGTGGCTGACAAAGTGACCAGCATAACCCATTCCTCACAGCAAGGGAGGTGTTGATAGGAGAACAAGTCCTGTGATTTGACGGGTGCCAACAGACAGGACATCTGAAACTGACTGTGTAATTTTGTGACAAAGCACAAATGAATGTTAACTGTGAGGAAGCCTTATGCTGCAGCAAGAGGAAGTGGATGGCTGGATAGATCCCCTGTTCTTTGCTGTCTGCAGTCTTCGGTGTTAGACTGAATTGTAAAATTCTCTAGCCACCTTTCCCTCAAGTATGTTGTGAATATAAAACCAGAGTCTAATAATCCTTGAAATACTCCTTGCATCTTACTTAAGCAAGGTCATAAAGTGAAAATGTCTGTATGCCATAATTAGCTACAACTGCTCACAGGCAAAACCCTTCAGTTCCTTGATGTTATTCTCTGTACTCCACTGACTTTAGCAGCCTGCAGAACTCCTTGGGGGCCAGTTCAATGCCTGATCCCACACCCACATGCTCCTGTTCAGTGCATTTGAATGATCTGTCAGTGTTCATGCAGGGTATCCACAAGTACCCTTCTTCTCTCAGCCTAAATACTGTCTGTTCACAAAGAAGGACTATCAGATTATCCAGTTTACGCATTGCCAAAACCAAAACTGATCATTTTTTGTTACTTTTAGAAATCACAGCTGAACTACACATGTATAACTTTGCAAAAGCCTTGTAGCTATCTTTAAAGTGGTAATATATTCCATCTTTTGACCTCCAAAGACCTTTTTTCCTCAGTACTATCTTGAACTACTTTGGTGGGAGGCCAGCTACCCACAGCACCTGTTTTCTTTTGGTTAAAAGTTAGGAAAGATGGTCCTTCACAAAACTCTGATCTTCATCCTGGAAACTGCAGCATCTCAGTGCAAATCTCTCTCTCATTCTGCAAGCAGGCCGCATAGTTATTTCTTCTGTTCCTATAGCAGTTTTAAAACCTTTGTGCCATCATAACTTTCCTGGAAGCCACTCTCTCCCTCTGAAGTTTGTTGCAATTAAGTGGTCTGGGCTGCTTATGGAATTATCAGCAAAGGTATCAGCAAAAACAAGATAAATATAGATCTTATAAATTTATAAATTTATATGTATTATATAAATTTGCAAAAGCACAATGAAGCTTGATAGCAATGTTCACTCTACCACTGTTACTCAAATTAAGCACACAAAGCAAAATCAGATTAGAACCAATCTAGAATGATTTATGTGTAGACTGGGGATCCAAAAGTGTAAGGACGGAGAAGGGCAAATGGTGCCAAAGGGCAAAAGGGGCCTCTTTTGTTGAGTTGTGAGGTTCAGAGTAGACGCCCTTTCCAAACTTAGTATCAGACTTGATCAATGTTTTATGTCCAAGGAATGTAGCACAACCTAATCATTGACTAATTTAACACTTACAAAATGATCCAATAGGATTTGCTATAAGCACAACAGTAACTTAATTACTAATCTAATTTAGCTATGAATGTGGGATGGGAACACTCATAGTATGTTTGCTGTACTGCATGCAAATCAATTCACATGTGCACATACACAGATACAAAGAAGGACGTACAAAGGTACACCTGTGAAAAATTCCCCCTGAGTTCAGTGAAGTACTCACGTCAGATGCCTTTGCAAATCTCAACAGCTGAGGAGTTGAGCCTTGAGGAGTGTGGGGGGTATCAGCCCAGGCCCTGTCATCAATAGTCCTCTGAGTTGTTCAGCTCTAGAGATGTCCCACTCAGAGGGAGATGTGCTGCAGCCCAGGGGATCTCAAAGGGTCTCACTTAGGGCCACTCTTTATAGGGTTGCAAGATGATTGACTCTGGTCATTAGTAAATTTCCACTGTAGCCACAACCCAGGCCGGTAGTTACTGGAATTTTCCTTGCAAAGTCTAATAATAATATTATTCCACTTAGGCTGTTACTCAGACAAAAATAAGTTTTCAAGGCTATTTGTTAGAAAACAGGGGCTCGTTAGGCAACAGAATTTCCTGGGAGCAGACTGTGTTTCTGATAAGCTCAGGGGGAGCTGACTGCCCATGAGCCAATAATCAAGTCTGTGGCCTAAGGAGTGTCCCCGAGATCACGAAGAAGCCAGAGAGGGGTAAGGGGCCAGATCTTGCATCACCACAATGCTACATCCTCATGAATTATCAGAGGTTGAAGGGCAGGGAGTTCCTGATAAGGGGAGAAAAAATGGTGCAGTGGTGGAGCTTTTCTTTTCTCCCTCCTGTTCCTGTGAAAGAAAGTGGGAGAAGAGAGAACATCGTTCAGTTTTGTGCAGCTGTCTTTGTTCTGTGTGGATGTTTTGTGCAGCAGAATTGCTGCAGAGTTTTGGGGGTGAGAGCGGAGTTTCAAATGGTGCTCTCAGCCACCTTACCCTGATGAAGTGTTCCTATGCTGAAATGAGAGGGATGAGCAACACTTCAAAGCTGCTCCCTCTGTGTCTCCCATGTAGTTACTATTCAACAGCCCCTCACTGACCTCAGCACAGCACAGCTGCAATTGAATTTAGATCTGTCTGTAGTATGGACAAAGGCAAGGTGTCTTCTATCTCCTCATAGCAAAGATCCTAACAGATCCCTATTGTCTGTAATGCTGGAATGGGGCACATTTTTGAAAACCTTCTGCACACAGATACATCTCATCAAGGAGGTTTTCAGAGAATTGCCACAAGATTAACCAACTATATAATTTTATTCATTCTGTAGAAAGCAGAAGTTTAACCTTCAGACTACTGCCTTGCCTCACTACTGAATTTAGTCCTAAACTGAGCAGACTGTACATGGAGCATTTACTGTGAAACCACAGAGTGTCATGGAGAGACAGCAAATTCCCCTCATTTTGTAGAACTGGCTGCTCAGCAGCGTGAAGAGCCAGTAACTGAAATTTGAGAAATCCTAAAGAACTAAACGGTCCTACAACATGAGGAATATCTGCCGTGCAGCACTTTTTGCCATGTTCTTGAGAGACCTGCCACACACCGGATAACTCTGCAAGGCCTGTGTAGAGCCCTGCATTGGTTTGTGCCAGGACAGAGTCTTGCTCACCTACACAGAAACAATTCTCTCCCACTTTTATGAATTTCCGGGTTATCATCAAGGTGTTTAACCTGTACTGAGAATCAGTTACTTTAATTAAATAATAATTTCTTATTTGTCATCCCCTGAAGCTGGCTCAACTCATATGAAATAAGGAATTGACCTTATTACCCATTTTCACTATGACCTGAACACGTGTGCGGTGATAAGGGTCAAAGTCCCCTGTCTGATCTTCTCTGACCTCCTCCTGTAGCACCTCGTCTCTAGCAGAATGCCTAAGGCTGTCCTAAGGGTTTTGGATGATTTTTCCAACTCATATCAGTATTTTAGTCTTCTCCAACAAAAAAGTGTGGCCTGAACAAGAGCAAAGGCCTCCACGTGAGCAGTGAATGCAGGACATGGGGAGGACTGCCTGATGGCAGATAATACCTCACCACATTGTTAAAGGTCTTTACTCCTTAATCACTTCTGGAACAGCAGATAAACACTTTCCCAATAGCAATTACAGCGATTCAACAGAACCTGGCTGCCGTACAGAGTGCAGTCGACTGCTCCTCTCAGAATAGCAGCAGCACAAGTGGTGCCCAAAACTGCACTTGCAGCTCACAGTGGCGGGGCAAGGAAAGATAAGGGCAAAGCCTAAGATAAAGCACCTTGGTGAAACCTAATGTGCTGTAGGTAGGTGAGTGGGTTAGGTCGGGGGCAGACGCCAAAAGCTGGGCTCTGGCTGGGATGTGTTACTCTGCCAGGAGAGTGTCTGAGGCAGCTACACTGGTTTGTAGGAGCAGGACGTGCAGCACGAGGGTGTCAGTACACGGATCTGAGGTTGTACTGAAGGGGAAGAAAAGCACCAGAAGGCAATAGGCAGGCAGGAAGTGAAACAAAACTCTTCTGACCCATTTTTATGGTTTCAAGAAAGGTATTCTGGTAATATTTACCAGTGTTAACAAACAAATTAAAATTTGAGATTTCCCTGCCCAGTCCAGTACTGATTTGCAAATTATCTGCAATTGAAATCTCAGTGTACTTTTCATAATGGAGGCTATGTAGCTGCCCACACGGGAACTGAAAGTTAATCAACTGGAGAGATTTACCAACAAAACACACGGCAAGTAACAGGGTGAGGTGTAATAGCTCCTTGCTAAGCTCAGAAATAGTGTCTGGGCTCCCTCTAGTGAGTTGTGTTGGTTTTCTATGCTCAGAGATAGCTACCGGCTACCATATACCTATTGATTTAAAAGCTAAATTCAAACACAAATGCTTTCAAAACAAATAAACAGGCAAAGGATCTTTGTACCTGTACGGTAAGAGTTCACACCACTGCTGCTGCACAAAGCGAAGTTCTTCTTTTCAGAAGTTTCTAGAAAAGCTAAAAAGACCAAATGCAGTTTTAATGGTGGTGATAGAGACAGATTGAAACTAAACTCTTTCCAAACCACTTGCAAAACAAAATCAGCAGGGTTGTATAAATTCCTACTGCAGGTAAGATGAATATTTTCTAAAATGTGGAGGGGAGTGTGGTAGAGGGTTTTGCCACAATGAATGCAAAACAGCTGTCAGAAATAAGGCTGGCATACAAATCAGTTCAATTGATAGCTTATGGAACAAGCAAATGTGTGCATCACTAACTTTTTTAAAATTCAGACTGCTCAATTTTCTACATGACATATGAAATCTAAGACATGGCCACCTAAAGAGGAGATTTTGCAATTCATTAAATCCGCCCCCCCTGGGATTTGGCATCCTCCCACAATAACATCTCATTTGCAAAGTTTGGAAAATATTTAAATTTGTTCAAATTTTCCAGTAATTAAAAAAAAAAAAAAAACCTCCTAAAATAGAAAAAAAAGAAGTTCTCATGCAATATGCAGCTTGGGACATGTTTGTTTTTCCTAATGTCATTTCTCTATGTGCCAGTTTAATTATTTCCTCCAGGAATGAGGAATGGAAGGGACCTTTTTTGTATGCAATGAGCTTGAGCTACAAAGTAATATTCAGCCCCATGTCTTGGTTATACCTTCTTGTCTAGGCACTGCAGGCTGCTACAGCAAACTGTGGGCACCAGCAATACTGTTCCCAGCTGCTGATATTCTCTGTCTTGTTATCATTTTTGCTATGCTCATGAGACTGCATTTTACTGCATCATTCAGCCACAACTACAGATTAGATTCTGTTATATATATTCTTCCTTTTTTCAAGGTTCCTGTTTCACAAAAAAATTTTCTTGTCTCCTAGATATATGCCACTAACAACCTTTTATAGTCCTACCCTCTTCTGGGTGCAGCAGAGAAGTAGTTCTCTTGAAGCTCCTGTCTTCACAGTGCCCTTCCTCACTTAGAGCTCATTTCTGGAGTTCTCAAATCCAGATACATGTTGAGGAGTGGGCAAGAGAGCAGCCATGAAGTTAATCAGAGCAGAATGAGAAGTGTTATCCCACCAGGATGAGTGAAAGCTGTAAAGTTAATTTCTCCAAGTGAGGAAGAGGATGAAGAACTGGAGCTTTGTCTTTGGCATGACCAGGCGTTTCCCTGCCAATCACAGGCTCACCAACAGGAGTTTTATTTGCTCGTTTTGGCAAAAGATGTCAGAAGAAGGGGAAACACCTAAATGCTGTGGTAGTAGAAACTGCTGCACTATCTCCACACACCTCCCAGGCTAGCTCACCATTTAATCACAACTATACATTGAAATGGAATTTTTCAAAGCCATTGTTCTACGCCGTCCTACAAATCCAGTGGCAGTTGAGGCTTCCCAAGAGAGTAACAGCCCCATTGACAGCTGTGCTCAGTCACCAGCTCTACCTGCTGCCTAATTCCAAAATGCAAAATTTCCTAGGTTTAGTTTAGGCTGAAATGACTAAGGCTGAATTCACAGTGATACACAACAAAATATATAGCATATGGAATGAAGGTAATTTGGAGTACTGTGATCAGCTTTCATATCAGAAGAAGAATATAATGCTGAAACCATCTGGCCTGCGGCTATGAAAACACCAAAGAGACATAAAACTGAGTTAATGGCAGCATGCCAAGGCCTTGTTAAAAAACAGCACATCACTAAAACAAAGCAAGTGCTGAGGTAGCACCAGCAAAGGTTCATTAATGGCCTGGAGACAGAGTGCTCTTACATTTCATTATGTGCTTAACAGCCATACCTGCCTCTGCAGAAGAAAGGTAATTTCTAATGAACACTTTCTCATGTGCTATAATGATTCTATATCCGTGATAAATACTAAGAGCTCTGGTTGTCCTGCTTAGTCTATATTATTTTACACAACACCCTGGAATTTAATTTCTTTTCATTTTTTTTAAATTACTAATCTTATTTAGAGGAATAAAAAACAAGATGCATCAGGTGAAGCTGAAACATATTTAAGCTAAAATATTTTAGCTAAAAATATTTTAGCTTAAAAATAACTCATTAGGATCTAAACAGGCCATGGATGCTCAAGTACTGTGTTCTGGGTGCTGGCCTATAAGGTATAAAGTTATTAGAGAGCATCTAAAGGAGGGCTGTGAAGATGATGATGGGCCCAGAGGGGAAGCCATGCAAGGAGTGGCTGAGGTCACTTGGTCTGGTCAGCCTGGAGGAGATTGAGGGGAGGCCCCGTTGCACTTACAACTTCCTCATGAGGGGAAGAGGAGGGGCAGGCCCTGATCTCTTCTCTGTGGTGCCCAGTGACAGGACCTGAGGGAATGGCCTGAACCTGTGTCAGGGGAGGGTTAGGCTGGATATCAGGAAAAGGTTCTTCACCCAGAGGGTGGCTGGGCACTGGAACAGCTCCCCGGGGAAGTGGTCACAGCACCAGCCTGACAGAGTTCAAGAAGCTTTTGGACAGTGCTCAGGCACCTGGTGTGACTCTTGGGGATGGTGCTGCGCAGGGCCAGGAGCTGGGCTCGATGGCCCTTGCGGGTCCCTTCCAGGCGGGGATATTGCACGGTTCTGTGTTGCCCCGGCCGGAGGCAGGAGCCGAGAGGATCCCGCCGGGACCAGCAGGTGGCACCGCCCCGCTCTGCTCCCGTCTCCAGGGCCAGACCGCAGGGAGCGGGGATTCCCCGCTTGGTGTAGGCAAGGAGGGATAGGAAAAACCCAAAGAAGGGCTAAGTGGGTAAAAGGTGCTGTTTTTGAAGCAGCAGCCTGCAAAGTGCTTGTTGCACAGAGGTCAGCATTTGTTTTGAAATAAAAATCTGGATGCTTGTTTGGGTTTGAGGTTTCTGCTTATCAGCATTTCCAGAGACTGTGACTAATTTCTTTTTGTGGGAATTCTCAATAACCTCTTCTCTCAAATTATCAGGCCACACACTCCTTGTTTTCTCTCTCTTGCAGGGACCGTGGAGAAGAGTGAAGGTATGAACGTGAAAATAATAATTTCTGCCAAAAGTAAGACTGGGTATGTACACACAACTAGACTAAACACAATGCAGGGCACTGTTATATCTGGCCTCTTACTTGAACAAGATTATCCCTAGATTTCCCTCTGTCCTTCCTTCCAGTTTTTGGAAGCCATCAGGCTGTGCCCAGAGCTCACTCCCTCTGTCTCCATCCTCCACTTTCTGTTCTCTTCTATTTTATGTCCTCTTTGCATTGTCTCTGATGCATCTGAAAGAGTCAAATGTGCAGACAGATCACATGACCTCACATTTACCTGCATTTTACTGACAGACAAGAAGGGAGAGGACATGTCCTCCGTTTGATGAGGCAACATGTTACCAAGAACTCATTTTGATTCTGCACAGATGTCTTTCAAAAATTGGAAGAACAGTTTATTGTGTGTAAATAACTAAGAAGTCCTCCTTTGTGCATGGCATTTATCTTCTTCAGATCCTCCAGGTGGAGGAACTTTCAAGGACTTTGGGTTTAAAGTTTGTTGCAAAACATCTTAATAACCTCTTAATTTTTGCAATATCGGTTTTGCTGGGTAAGAGACTGATTTAACATTGGTCTATAGATATAAACAAGTAGTATCTGTGTACACTGTGACGGACAAGAAATACTGACTCTGAAATACTTGAATATAATGAATAGGTAGTAAAAACAGTCTAGTGAAGATAAAGCTTTTTACCTTTAAATTGTAGTTTCTAAGGCTTAGATCTTCTTAAAATATTTGTCTCTCCATAGCCACAAGGGACAAAGGTTTTACATGAAAAAATTCAGATTCTAGTAAGACTAATTAGCTGAGACTACAAAAACGCTGTTGGACCTGGGATAAAACACAAAGAGTTGAAAATATAACACACAGAGGAAGCCTTTACTTCTGATTATCAGTCTCCTAGAAACAACTGATTGCATAAAATGTCTGAAATCTCAGTTAACATATTGTGCAATCACTTAGCAGCAGGTAAGGATTCTGGACTGCACAGAGGACACCCCTATATGTCCCTTACAAATCAGGCCCATGAGGAGTTTCTCTCTCATTCAAATCCAAAAACTGTGGCTGTAATGTTTTCAGTTTTATTCCCTCCTATTCCCCTGGGCCCTTTTGCTTTCTCCCAGGCTGAGCTAGCGTCACTATTAAACGCAGCTGCATCTTTCCCTCACTCACATAATTCCCTATGGCAACTGGGAACAGAAGGGCAAAGGACTCTGGTGGGTATGGAGGGCACAAAGTTCTCTATGGACTGTTTCTACATCCATAGTTAGAAGGGAAAACAGCAGAAACATTAATAGTGAATATGTTATTACAGACTTCAGCTTTAATTATGGAGCAGCTCCAGGAATGTTGCTCTGCGGATCCTGCCACCATAAAAACCTCCCGGAGGCACATTGGGAATTTGTCCAAGATTCCACCAAACTCCTGGCCAAGCAGCAATACCTTGGACTAGCATCCAAATCTAAACATAGCCAAAAAAAAAAAAAAAAAAAAAAGAAAAAGAAAAAAAAAATTTAGATTTACCTTAAGTCCAGTGGAGGTTGTAACTACTAACAACTGCATCTTGCTTACATACACCAGAGATTTATGTTGACTTACCTGTCCAGGAAATGAGTCATTCATTGATGGAACTGGGTCAAATTCCCATTCTAGGTGGAACCAAAAAAAGTCATAGCCATCACCCTCACAGCTGCAACCTCTTGTCCAAGGTCAGTTGGATCCAGCTCCCCGCCAAAACCTGTTAGAAGTGGGACAAATTGCCAAAAAGCTTTGAGAGAACTGATTGCTCCTCCCAGGACTACCAAAGTGAGAGCAAGCAAGCAAGAATCAATCACCTAGAGGGGATGGCAAGAATCACTCAGGTAACCTCCTTTTTAACCTGCTTTTCTGTCTTCTTGCACTGTTTAATAGGGTCACTCATTCTGTGCAGTGAAGCAGAACCAATTACACAACAGGGCTTTCAAACCTCTAATTACAGTGGCTGCTTCTGCCTCGATATTGCTGGAGGGAAACGTCTGTGCAATGAAGCTGTGGTGTCTGTGACAACCACGTCATGTGCCATGCTGGTCAAATAGTAGGCCGTGACTAAATTTCAGTGTCACCTTTCCTGGTAGTAATTACACCTCACAATTAAAAAGGAATCATTGTCAAGGCTGTGTACAGAGAAAATGTTTTCATATGAAATGAGGGACTCAATAAGAAAAATATTGTAACATAAAATAATCGATAGCTTATTTTTTAAAAAGTCTCATTATTTTAAGGGCCAAAAGGTGAAGCTTTTGTGATAATGAATAGACTAATTTTTCATAACTGGAACTAGGTCAACAACAAATTAAATTACCCAGCCAGCATGAAAAAGATGAATTGCAGGACATTAGAAAAATGCCATTAGAATAGATTTCCAGCCTCTCTTGTTAACCTGGAAGGAAGAAACCAGTAATTTCGAGATGTCAGTGACATGAAAAGGAATTAGGCAGTGTCATGCTGCTTTCCAGCTTATGAAGTACATTGTTACCAGAATCAAAGAGATAAAATTTATACCAAGGTAGTAACATATAGAAAAAACAGAAAAGTGATAGCAGCCAGTTATGGGGTTCTTTCAGTATATCATTTATTGAAAAAATATGAGATCGATAGCTTGAAATTAAATCATGGTGTCAAATCATAACAATGAAATATTTTTCTATTTTGTAGCATTAAAACAAAAAAAGTCAAGAGTGTCCCAAAGCATTTTACTAGTTTTAGGTGTGTGTCAAACGTACTTGAAATCAGATTACTCTGTGGGGCTCACTGCAGTGGTGAGAGGGAAGTTAAGCACATTTACACCCCAGCCATGGTGTGGCAAAGTAAGAGTCAGACCTGCTGCTGGAGCCTGGGGAGCTGGGCTGGTCTTGCATTGCTGTTCCCTGTGGGTCAGAACCACATTCTGGGGAGATGGAAGGAGGCAGAGCAAGGTCTGCCTGTGTTCCCACTGGCTCTTATCTGGGGAGATGCAGGCCTATACTAGAAGTGAAGCAGGACCTGTGCACTGCCAAGCAGTATGACACATAATGTGCTTTAAACGCTAATTATAATAGCAATAAAATACTTATCTCCAAGATTGAAAGGTCAATGACAAATCTCTGCAAAAATATCTGTGTATCAGAACAGTTGTGAGCATATAAAAATCTGGCTTTGCTCTAGCTAGAGAAGATGTTGCAAGACTATCAAACAGCTCTTTCCATTTTGCTGTGATTTTGTTTTGGAGGAAAATAGCTTAATACTCAGAAGTGTTCTGATTTTTACTGAGCTGAATATTTTAAAGCAATGCAGCTCTGTTGCTGTTTCTGTAAAGAGCACTGTTTATTAAGATTGTAAAGCCAATGCCTCAAATCCTAGAAATAAGACTGCTTGAACTTTGTGATTTGGGCTTTTGGTACCTATGTATTATGATGATATCTTTCATTACATTAGCATATCCTGTTGTTTCAAGGATTCCTGTTCATGTAGTCACTGGGAAGCTATTCAGTATTCTTTTTGCCTTCCTTACTCAATGAGTGGTTTCAGGTCTTAGTTAAAATGCCTCCTCCACATCAGGTTCTCCTTATGGAACTATTCACTTGAACTGACGGCTTAGCACTAATTTAACTACAGTGTTTGAAGGCTCTCTTTTAAATACTGAGGTATTTAAACATTTAAATATTGAGGCCTTAAAAAGAGAGACGACTTGATCTCTGCCAACAATTTTGCATAATTTGAGAGAAGGCTGCTTGACAATGCACATTAAAGTAGTGCAAGCTGGGCCAAGTAGAGAGACCATACATGGGCCATGTGCTGGTCTGAAGCGAATTTGAAATTCAAAGGTAGTGACACTTGAAATTTGCAGCACAACTAAATGAAATTCTTCTTCCAAAGGAGGAAAACTCAGAAGGAAGCAAATAACTTATGATAATTTGCACTGCTGGTGACATGTCCAGCATAGTCCTCAGTCATTTACTTTAAGAAAGCACTGCTCCTCACAGTAACAGAAGCAGCAGCAGCAGGAGGATTTTTTTTTTTTTTTTGGAGAATGAGGTATTTGAGGTTGACACAATGAGAAACAAGAAACAGCCTGAAGAAAGTACAATACAGTTACACCCCTTGCTCCTCTGTCTCTCTCCAATTTGAATAGATTGGCAGCAATGAGTATTTCATCACAAGGAAAATCCCATTCATACGACCTATTTTCATCTAATTATATGACCTACCCTTCTCCTGCCCCGTCCTAAAGGTTATTTTACCATTTACTCAAACGTGCCCTGGAAATCATGAGGTGCTGAAAAGCAGCACCTCAGTGAGCTGTGCTAAGTACCTCAGCTCACAAAGGTCTAACAATAAATTTTAACAGGGGCTGATAGGATTATTCATGTAACATCCATTTCTGGTTTTCCTGTGTGACATAGGATAGACAGCATTAAATGGTAGCTTCTCTGTATTTAGCACTCCAGGCATCAACTGAAAATAGGATATGCATGAGTCTGAAAAATGGGTCCACAGAAATGTAACAATAGCACCAAAAAATGAGTGCTACCTGCTGTGACCATAATCTTTTCTATTTCAGTAATAGATTATGATACCATCACTCTTCTCTGCCATCACCTGGGTACACATTTGGAAGAAAATGGGCAAAACCTCTACCTTCTGCACAAAAACCTACGAGGAAGTCACTTACAAAAAGGGAAAAAACCACAGAACCAACAAGGTGCCTGAATTTCTCTGCAGTCAATGGCAGTTTCCACAGCTAATACCTGTGACAGAAGGGTGCTTCTGGAGGCAGCTGCACTAGAGAATTTTTAGGTTGTGTTTGAACTGGAAGCTGTAACTTAATTTGGCTCATTTCTTCCTTTATATCAGTCTCCCACATTATTTTCAAGATTTCCAGTGAATAGCTTATGATGGGCAGTTTCTCAGTGAACTTGAGAATCTAAATCACTAAATATATCTAAATCACTAAATCTCAACTAATCCTGTCACTACAGTGAGTCACACGTAGCAAAAAGCTTAATTGGTATAAATGTGAAAAGGATGGGGGACAGACTTCCACATTCTCTTTTAAAGCTTTTAGTATTAACACCTTAAAAAACATGCTGGTTGTATTTTCCAGCCTTTCCCCATCCTTTGTAGAGACCACCAGCAACATTAAGTCCATTAAGAGTTCTGTTCCACTGCAGATGGTATAAGGTGGTAAGGAACAAGTCTGTGCACTGCAGATACCAGGGACTGAAATCCATCAAGTAACTGGCTTTACCCCTCCCTCCCATAGGGAAATGCAGGGAGGAAAAAGCAGTTTTTATTTCTACAGGAGGCTTAAAATAGCTGTAAAATCTCACAGTAGAGTCATTATGATACTAAAACAACTCACAAAGAACAAACCCTAAAACCGAATGCAATTTATTCACCTGATGGCAGAGCACGAAAGCTGGCAGCAATATTAAAGTGTATCTCCCTGTTTTTCCATACTTCTTTCCTACAGCCCTTCTGGAAACAGTTTTGACATTCACAGAAAACTCAAAAAAGAAATTGAGTAACAAGAAGGGTTTTCTTCCCTTCTTTTCTCAGATGCAGGGTTCATTGCAATTACTTGTGACAATGCAGGGTAACCATTTCAGTCAAAGTGTGACTAGCAAGTTGCTGATATTGCTTAAAACATTTTACTTCTGAAATTACCATGACTCCACTCACTCTAAGGATCATTAGAATGAGTACTGCCACAGGGAGCTTCAGAGAATTGTCCCTGTTACCTATGCAGCATACTGAAACACAGGAGAATAAAGTGGTGTGCTTAAGACCACATAGGAAATTTGTGGAAGAGCAGACAATTAAAGTAAACCCTCCCAAGTTCCAGTTTTGTGTTCTTATCACTTCATCAACTCTTCCTCCCAACTACTTCAATCTGTGTCACAGCACAGCCTCTTTTAGCCACAGCCATTTCCTTCTCTGGCCATATAAAGAAAATTACTGAGTCAATTAGTTAAGAAGGATTTTGTCCAGAAGCAGAGATGAAGATATGAGGAAAATAAAATGGGAAAGAATATAATGACTAGAAAAAAAACCCAAAAACCCCAAACCTGGAAAGAAAGTAGTTTTCTATTTAACAGTGTAGTTCAGAACTATAGCCAGAAAAAAAAATTAAACTTGCCCTGTCTCTGTCCTAGTGTGACCTGTTAAACTATATTTAAATTCATGATTGTGATGGTAAGTGTTCTGTGAAGGTGCCACAGAGTGCAGCCTTTTTACCTTAAGAAACTTGTTCATATTTGAATGATATTGAAATAGTGAAGCAATCTCAGCAGCATTGCTTCCACTCAGAACTTTCTACAAGTCTTTTTAGGGTTTCCACGATGCTTTTGTTCAGGGATCCCAAAGTCTTCAATCCCTGATACTACATATACCTACTTAATGAGTATCAGCAAGTTTAGTACCACAGGATATACTGTGCAGTCTCTTCTATGCTGGGCTGTAGGCAAAACAATTTCAGGCTCAGTCCTAAAGGACACTGCGTGATCTCCTGGGAGCAGAACATTTGATTCACAGTTTTGGGGTTTAATTATGGAAACTGTAGGTGTCTTTACAGACAACTCTTGTCTGTTCTGTTCGGGTTTGAGAGACCTGGTCACCTCTGTGGTCAAAGGAGCAAAGGGAAGAATACTCTTCCCTCTGGCTGCTCTGTACTGAGAAATTTTAGCTGTGAAAGATCCCAGCACAAATTCCAACAAAGTGCCAGACTGAGCTGGCAGTGTGGGTGGGCTGTGCAAGGCTTGCTACGCATTGCAAAATTCAGCTAATTCACTGAAAATATTGTTTCATCATGCTACTGCATGACTTGATAGGGATGGTTCCTTTTAATGGGGCTGTTTTATAATACATGAGTCACTTATTGCTAATGGCCATCTATTTTGCCTGTGTAGGTAAATCATGGGCTATTACCCAGTGAATTGACTCAGAAAAGTAATGCCCTATTTATAGCAAAATACAAGAGACAGTACTCACCAAAAAACCCCTCAAAAAAACATTCCGTAATTTTCTTTGCCTTCAACCAAGGGAAAGCTTTCAGTAACACAAAAATTGAAATGAAAACAGGGTTATTAAAGTCATTTTGAGGGATGCCAAGAACATTTGAAATGATTTTCATCTTTCACATTTGTAGACAGTGATGACAACATCCACTCTGTGGTCAAAACATTTCTGTGCCTCACAAGAACTTCATTTCTGCTGGGAGGCAGAATCTGGTGACTGTGGCTTCTTTCCACATCGCTTTGTTTCCTCCCTCTTGGCACAGTGATAGGTATTGTGTGAAGCCCAGCAGAGCTGCGAGTTTGTGGCTTGATTAGGATTCTCAGCAGGGCCCCTTCTGCTGAGAATTGTTATTTTCCTGGTATTTAACAGAGCACGAGTAGTAAGGGTTAGATGGCAAAACACAAAGTAACTACAGCCAGCCTGAGCCTCATTTTCTGATTATAGAAATTGCCATTATACTTTGTGTTCCCACAAGTTTCTGGTCTGTTGATACCATGTGTTTTAATACATGTAAACAGCAACCAGCTACCATGGCTATGATGATATCAAGTACTAAAAATATGCTAAAAGGGCATTTGCAGTTTGTCCTGCATACTAGAAAGGAAATTCATCCGTTGAATAAAATTGATTTCTTAAGATCACCACAAAATTTATAAGAATATAAAAATATCTCTAAAGAAAGTCTTCAAAGCTGTCTGAAGTCAAAGAAACTATGAACAAAAGGGCACTTCTTTATCTTCCCTAATCTGTGTTGTCCTAGTGGGAACTGGGAACAGAAAAAAAGATCATAAAATAGGACTTATAAACTCTGATCTTCTTCTTCTTCCTGCTACATGACCTTGTACAAACTGCTTAAATTGCTCCTAAGGAGTCCTACAAAGAATTTGACAATATTTTAATCCTTAGTCCCTTTTCCTCCCTGATGTCATTAAACTATTGTGAATCTTTTTTCTGTTTCTGTAAAATCTGATTAAAAACCCATCATTGATAGATATCTTTACCAGAAATATTTATTATTTTCCGGTAAAAAATTACCTTAGCTGATCTAAGGTCTTTCCTACATTACTTCTGCAGCCCTTTTGCCCATAAGATACTTTGTCTTTACCTTTGTGTAACACTGAGAAGTTGTTCCCCCTTATTTAATTTATCAATTTCTACATAAATCTTCAGATCTTTGAAAAGTCACTAGAAACCTCAGAATATTTTTTTTTTTTTTTGCTTTATAAGTCTTTTCAAACATACTTTTTTCTATTATTTATGGTGGGTCTTTTGAAGCAACCTTGCTGGTTTCTATGATGGTAGATACTGACATTTTGTCTTGCTGAAATTGACTGTATGGATCCTTAGTGATTCAAATGTTCCACTCCCTGTTTTTCTGCAAATCCCTTCTATAGTGCCCTGAATGCAGCTGGCTCAGGAAAAGTAGTGTGAAAATATTCTTGGTACTCTGATAGCCTCAGAGACTATTTATCAATTTCATTAGAAATTCTGGCAGAAAAGCTGTACAAGCATGAAGATTCTCACCATCATGTGGCAAGATGCATGTTCTCTCTGGCAAAAAGCATTAATTCGTATTTCTGGAAAAGAAACAGAGGAATTGGCTTAATGCTGTATTTCTCTAATAAAAAGATAAGAAAGAAAATTGATGAATGGTTCCTAGAAGAAAGTTAAAAAAAAAAAAGAAAAAACCAGCACATTTTTAGGTGTAAGGTTTACATGGAAGGAACATCTCACAACTCACGTTGCTCAACTTTTAGTGCATGTATGCTTTCAGCACTTCTGATGCAACCACTACCTTCTCGTGCCAGGCTGCCATCTCAGAACAGAATGAATCCCAGCCAGCTTGAGGGGAGCACTGTTGGAAACACAGCATGGACACTGCTTCCATGCATTGCAAACAGCAACTGTGGAATCTGGACATGTTATGGCAAAACCAGTCAAGTTTTCTCATTGCAGTACTTGGCACATGGCACCTTCTGAAAAACATTTAGCTCTCACTCTGAAAGTTGTTTTTGGTAACAGCTTCAAAGTTGATCAGTCTGTGAAAACACAATAGTGGGGCTTAAACTCATTTGCAGTGCCAGGCAATGAAATGCACATTATGCATTAACTGGCACTTGACAGAAGTGTTACTGGAAACTTCCCAGCAGCCTAACAAATGAGTGCTACATCAGGGGCCCAGCTTGGCTAAAAGATGACACTTTGCTAGACAGTTCCTTGGCAAAAAGCAGTTGGAAAGAGCCGATGGATCTGATGTCATGTGAAGATGGATTCAAACTTGTTTTCAAGAAAGAGAAGCTTAACAACTTTAGATTAATGGAGGGCTTTGGTCTGGTGTTGGTGATGTCTTAGAAATTTTGGATGTGCTTCAGTGCTTTCTCTATATTTTCTATTTTAGCCTGTTCACTATATTAAATAAATCAGGATGAACCCAAGTGTACAACTTTGGCTGAAATTCACTGGAATAAATTCAGTAACAGCTGTCACAGAGCAACTGTAAAACAGCATGTGTCTACTCCCCACCATAATTTTCTTCAAGAGATGACCACAATTTTTGGACATTACTGAAATCAGTAAACCCTAGGCTCATGTTATGACAAAGAATGACATTTACCATGACATTTAATTCAAAGTAATCACAAATGATTCAGAGGAGCCTTAAAACACCAAAGTTTTAAAAATTAATTTTTAAAAAAAGGCCTTTATCGTTAAATATTTTAGGCTTCCTTGGGTAGCTATTTTAGAGAAAAATATTTCAAATTTTTCATTAAGACACATGGACGTAAGCATGCATGTTGGAATCCAAGGCACAGAAAATCCTCAAAGCCTTGGGTTTGCTTACTCTGAGTATGAAATGTCTACTACGTTTGACCTGAAGTCTTGATATAGAAGTAGTTATGGAACAAAGTAAAAAGTTCAGGGTGTGGTCGTGCAGGGTAAAGTAACGGATTTCTATGGGACAGTACCTAATTGGATGAAAAATAACGCAGTGCGACATCTACGAAATACAGATATGATTAACTATTGGTGTGAAAGTAAAAACATCTGTACGTTGCAATTATCTATTAGTTAATTAACTTTTAAGAGACCTTATATCTTGCTGTCTAGGGTTCACTTTTCACATTATGTCTGACTTCTGCAAGCCTCTGTGAGGGAGTTGGCAAAAACTCCTGAGAGATTGTAGCAATAAATCTCACTTAAAGCGTATCTAAGTGAAGGCGTCTTTATCCCAACCGTCTGCGATACATGCAGTCCTTTACAGAGCAGCTGTTTAAGAGTAGAACAAGAATCAGCGTAAGTTCTGCAATCACTGCTATACACTGGTGAGTCAGTGAGAGTCATCAAGAGTTTTTATTGCAAGAGTAGTTGTAATTGCTATTTTCATTTTGCCTGTGGCTTCAATGCTGATTTTTAAATCTTAATATTGAATTTCAGAGTGTAAGGTGGAAGAGGAAAGGGATGCAGGATCTCTGTTCTAATAAAAGAATTCTGGATCCCTGTCAGGTAAGAAGATACTATAGACAAGGAGGTGAGAAGAATCAGAAGGACAGTGGCAGAAAATACTGTCTAGCCTGGAGAAGAGAGGATTTCTCTGAGGAGGTTACTAAGAAGTGCCCTCACAGCAGCGTGTATCAGGAGGATGAGAGACAACAAATTGAAAGAGAGATTATACAGGGTATAAAGAAAAATCTCTTCACCCTGAGGACAGCCAGGCAGAGGAAAATGCCCAGGGAGGTTGTGCAGTCTCCATCCTTGGAGGGTTTCAAGACCCGACTGGATAAAGCCCTGAGCAATTTGGTCTGATCTCAGTTGACCTTGCCTTGAGCAGAAGGTTGGACTAGTGACTTTCTGAGGTCCCTTCCTCACTCAATTCCCTCATGGTCCTGCAAATGATAGAACATGTGCTATTTCATACTGGGAAAGAAGTGGTAAAGTGGAAAGGAGACAGAAGGAATAAAAACGGATGGAAAAGTGTTGCAAAATGTAGCATTGACATAATCCTGTTCAGATCAGAGGCTTCTGGGTTGGACTGACTTGCAACTGTTTGTTTTTATTTATTTAATGGAGTTCAGAGAGCAAAATGTCTTGTGACCACTATCTAGGTCACCCACCAATTACTACGAATTCTGAAACTCACACCTGTCAATTTGCTTTCACAATGATGCAGTAAGGCAACATTTTAATAGTTGAAACCCACCTGTCTGGTGGCACCAGGCTCTGTGAGGAAGCTGGGTTTTTGTTTAACTATTGAAACAAAGACAAATCACCTAAGAAAACTACACCAAAAACCAGCCCAAACCTTACATGTTTTATCCTCACTTTCCATTCTGGTTTGGGCTTGATCATGAAATTCTTATTGGAGATACTGTTCATTTACTTGAATTTCATAGAAAATCTTCTCAGTCTTTTCAGACATTTAGAAATCACAGTATCCAAAAAGGTTCATATATTTTCTTTGGACAGTTTTTATTTATTTTTTTTTTTGCTACAGTATGTAAATTACAAGCTTGGGTGACTTTCAAAGACAGTTATTTACTCCTTTTGCTAAAGGAAGCTTAAGATAAACTTGCTACAAATAACTTTGATTCCTTTCAGATGTTCTTGGTTTTACATTACAGGCAAACATGTTTCCTTAGGAGGGTAATATCCCTTTAGGTAACTGAGTGGATCAGTACCCAGTCACACAAGAATCTGGACTTCCAATGTCCTCTGTTTACTTGACGGTTCAAACTTGCCCTTTACTACCAAGAACCCTAAAGGAGAGTTTCCCTTTTTGTTACAATACTTCCTACTGCTTGTCACCAGGGCTGCTATGCATTTTCCAGGTATGAAAGCAAAGATAATGGAAAAAGAAAAAATTAAAACACAGGCTGTGTCTAGATCACAAACTTCTGCTGGCATATCTGGGCTGTGGAATGTCTGCTTCCTTAAGCTGTCTTGAGAATAAGCCTGTAGTATAGTGTGGCTACACCACAGCACAGTGCCTTACTTGGTCTAGTCTAGGCTGTTTGGGGTGAGGGTGTTAATTATGTGGTCAGATTTTTTGTCATAATTTTGTCATAATGCTGAATCTACATAAAAAGTCTTGTTGGTTTTTTCTTTATCAGAAGAATCTCTTTGAAATACTTATGCTCAAAGAATAAACAGGAAGGTGGGTGTTTCTAGCAGAGTGCTGCAGGTGATTAAGTGGCACAACTTCTCTGAAGGTACACTAGCAGCCTGAAATCCAGCCATATTTTATGAAAATATTTTTAACAATTGTCAAGTATGGAACCATTCCCTGAATTTTCGTAGCAATTACAAATCCTTTTAACTCAGCACAGTATGGTCCCCCTACTGCCAAGAACAGCTATAAAGACAGTGGCAGGGAAGGAAACAGAATAAATAAAAAGTTATACACAAAGGGCTTTAAAATGCACCAATGCGTGTGTGTGTGAAGGGGAAGCCTTTTTCCACTGTTTTCTTCCTCCTGAATCCATCTTAGCTGTTGCTTGGTATTGTTTTACCTTAAACATTCAGATGAGTCATAACTGTTCAAATCCACTATTCCTTTTTGCTTTGATTTACCTGTCTGTAAGATCCTAACCCCTCAGGTCACCCAGATGGAAGCAACATCACCAGTACTCCAAAGAGAACAGAACACATGGGAAGGCCAACATCAGGCCTACCCACAGACTCTTTGGAGTTCCAGCACAAAGCAGATTTTGGTCTGTTGGTAGCTGCAAGTTTGACAATGTACTACAGACCATGCAAACCATTTGCACTGACAGAATTTTCACATGAAGCAAGCATTTGCACCATCAGCTTTTTATAAAGGAATGCCAACAGAAATTTGATCCAGATTCAAACCTTGGTTGCAACTGAGGAGCGAGCAGCTCAGATCAGGAACTGGACAGCCTGTGCACATGTGCCCTTTCTGCTCCCTCAAATCCTGAGAGAGCATTTGCAGGTGTGGTACCTTGGCATAGCTTGGGAAGGCTGAAGGGATGCTCCAAGTCACAAGTGTAGGGTATCTGAATCACAGAGAATGTTTGGCTGCTCACTTTTCAGTGGGAACAGGTTGGTGAAGTGCTGCCCAACCTCCTCATGATCTTGTAGGCAGTTCTGCTGATACTGGTGAGTCCTTGCACCAGGAATATAGCACAAAGAGAACATACCAAGATTTGGACCACTGATTTAAAACTGAAACACTTATTAAAAATTGCTTTGACTTTAAATAGCTTTATAGTTTTAAATAAAATAATTATTTTAAAATAGTTTTCACTAAATGAACCTAGAAGTTGTGGATCTTCGATATCCATGTCTGATATACTTTTGAATAAATAGATCTATAAATACCTCTTGATCTTTTTTGGTGATGAAGTGCACAAAAAGTTAAAAATATTTTTTTTAAGCTGAAATGAACAGTTGTCTCTTTAGGAATAAACTTAATATCCAGAAACACTCAATGCAAAGTTACAGAAACCCAGAATATATTCTAACTACACAGTCACTATAAATACATACTTTAACTGAATGCATGCTTTTTTAATTACTCTGTGAGTAAATTGCCAAAAAAGAAAATTAAGCTTCACTTTAAAAGAAAAGCTAAATAAATAAACAAACAAACCCAGAATTCAAATAATAAACT
>WEKY01048252.1:0-90025 GCA_013390045.1 Picathartes gymnocephalus
TGCATGAAATCCACAATTTGCTCCAATTCATTATATGATAACTGGCTACTAGTATGACTTACAGTATCAACAAGCTTCTACTTGAAAATGTCTTTTTAGTACTAAGTTGTTTGAAAAGAAACTGTCCTTTTTAAATCTTGTTTAAAGGAAACTGTAAAATACAGATATTTTAACAGAATAAGCAAATATGACTAAAATCACCTTCAAAAGCTTTGTCTCATGTCTTTAAAAATGGAAAGCAAAAAAAAGAAAAAGAAAGTATAATGCTGTTACAGAAATCTGATTATTACCTGCCTGGGACTGTTGTAGCTGAATCTCTGTCAATGTGTACTAGTTTTACAAAGAGTAACTCCATCTACTAGTTGCAAACATTACTTGTGTTTTCTTGTTGTAATAAAATGATGTCACACTGTTAAAGCTGTACCACTGTTATAGTTGTACATGAGGACTACAAGAAAAATTCTCATAAATAATTTTATTGATTTTCTGTAAAAATTGAAGCAGCAAGAAAACACCGATAACCAACACAGATGACAATGTGACATGCCAGGAGAGTAATTGCTAGTAATGATAGCTCCTTAGAGATCTGTTTTATGACCCTTCAGCTGACAGATAATACTAAGGGTTGAAATCTCAGATTTTAAAAAAAATATTCATATTTTGGAAGAGGAAAAAGTCATTGCCCAATGAAGAGTTTACACAACCTCTATCTTTAACATGGAAGAGGAGAAGCAAACCAATGTTTTGATCTTTCAGATCACATACAAGAGTCATCGAAGCATATGAATACAATAACACCCCAAAGTAAACCATACAATTTTTTATATAAAGAAAAAGCGCTTGATCTCTGCCTAAGGCTTAATAATTCAAAACGTCTTTCAATCTACAGAAAGCGTCTATGTAACACTGATTATTGTATGAAAACACTTGTGGTTTTAATTCTGCTAATATTTAAATTGTGAATTTTAGGGGAAAAAATTACTAACAGTGAGTTTGCTAGCAAAATTCCTATGGCTTGTTTCCAAAGATATAAAGGCACAAGCCCATCTGTTCAATGTGATCAGCCAAGCAGACTGTAATGTCCTGGCTTTCTACGCATTGATTAAACAAAACCAAATAAAAACTAGAAAAAAAACCCCAAACAAACCAGAGAAGAAATCAAAAGAAGGTTTGAAAGCACTGGTGCTTTTTCCTTCCCTTTTAAATGCAAATACCTCTTTCCTTAATGGTGTTTATTAGGAAAGACTGCAGCCAAACTTGGAGTGAGTTGAGAACAATACGTAGCTTGATAAATTGGTAGGGAAAAAACCTTACTTTTATGTATTTACTTGGAAAACAACTTAAGATGGTTGCCAATCCCTACCCAGACCCCTGTTGACAAATTAAACCAAAATCAAACAAAAGTGCCAAATTTACCTAGCTTCTATGATTTACATTTAATGGAAAAACCAAAGCAGGAAGGATGCAACTTTGAATTTTCATAGAGCAAAAAAAAGATATTATAATTAAATACTGGCCTATAAAAAGAGAGGATTTAAATATATTTAATACATTTTTTGATTTTTTTGGTGTGTTTTCTTTCTTTCAGGAAAAAAAGGTAAAATGCTACATATAGGCCTGAAGACATTGGCGTAAGTTTTAAAGAAAAGTGGCTGAGCAATACCATCTATAGGCCCTGCTAAATGCAAACATTTCACATACAAAATCGATCTCTTTCATTCACTGCTTTAATTCAACTTTTATGGAGTTACAGTTCTTCTGGCAGAAGTCAATTTGACTGTCATACTCAATGTAACCAGAAACAGAAAACAAAGTTTTAAGATGGTATGTCAAGTCTAACCCTCACACAAGTCATGAGAACATGGAAATTATGAAAGCAATATTATTTTTTAAGTCGTCATTAATCATTTTTTTCTGATCTCAGTAAAAGAGTAATCTATTTGGAAAATAATAATGGAAAAAAATAACCCAAATTATCTGATTTTGTTCATATAATCGAGACAAACTGTAAGTTTAATTAAGATTATATTTTGACAGCAATAGTATGCCATCACTTAAAATTACACCGTACAAAATAATAATAGGCTTTACACACTTTTAAGCAATTACATGGAGTGAATGATTTTTATGGAGAAGCAGCTGCACTTTGAGAAACAGAAATTTTCATGCCTTTTTTCAGAAAGAATACAAAACCCTCTCTGCTTCACTCTGCAGTTTAACCTCCATATGCTAAATCCAAACAAGGATTCTTTCTCATGCAGATATTTAAGGCTCTGTTTATTCAGGAGTATTTGGGCACAGGTGCTTTGAATAAGTAAACCAGGAACCCTCTTTTTAACATCTAAAGTAACCTCATGTGTGTAACAGATGATTGTCCACGACTGATATATTTATTGAATGTTTGATTGGTTAACACCGCTCTGGCTTCCTCATCACATGGTTGTGTTGACATACAAGGTCAGGCAGACCCAATTTTTAGTACAAATTTGCCTTGTCTCAAATACATATTTTAGGTGAGAAAACAGGAAGAGAGAGATAGCTTTGGAAAACAATATAGCAATATACTTGTCTTGTCAAGTCTCATGAGTATCAGAAATGGCTGAGAAAAGGCCAAAATGCAAGATGTTACAGTTAAAGGTTATTCCTTCTACAGTCTCACAGCTTGAGAGAGCTCTAGTTCCCCTGCATGGTATGAAATCTGCATACGTGACTTCATAACAGCATAGAAAAACAAGACCTCATAAATACTTTCAAACAGGCTTTTCAGAAATGAACAGAAATATCATCTGCTTTGTGATAGTTCAAACACACCCAACCACTTCCTGGCCTTGTTTCCTCACAATGTCACCTGCTAGTGGTAAAAAGAATCTCTCAGTAGAATGAGCATGCACCACCACCAGCTCTGTTCTCCTTCCTGTTGTTTGAAAGCACCTGTAAATTCAACCCGCTCCTCTACAGCTTTTTTAAGAACAATCAACTTTCCTATTGCAATAACCATTCACTTTAACATTCACAATACAAACTATTTCCTACTTGCTAGAAGTTTTTGCAAAAAACCGTACTCTAGCTTACAGACACATTATCAGCCCTAGCTGGCTTCTCAAGTGACCATATCAACAAAGTCAAAAAAGGTTTATTTAATTAGCAGTCAGATTCCTGTGCATCGAGGTGGAGACAACATCTGTCTTAGCTGTCCATGCCAGCATATTTATATGCTTTTTTTATTGGGCCAGGAGCCTTTGAAGCTTGCAGTGTGGACTGTGCCAGGACCATCTTAAGTTTAAAAATGTTGTTTGCTTTCAACATACTAAGCTGTGTCAAGATTTTTATATCTTTTATACAGCACATACATACTTGGTGACTACTAAAACAAATTATGCACTGCTATAGTTACCACACAAAAATATAGTGATGATCATATCTTATAATATTAGAAAGCACATTACAGAATGTGTAAGGCGACAAAAATTAAAATGTGCTTATGTAAATAAAAAAATTCTATCCTACTCTACCAAGGGAGCTTTTCTAGGAAACTTTTCATTTAAAGATAAATAAGCATTTTTTTAAAGGAAAGTTTTTTAGCAGTTCAACCACTTTTGGCAGTCAGGAATATAAATTCACTAATCTCAGAAAGCCTCTGAGTTTCAAAATAGTAATGAAAAATTTTCATGAAAGATTCTTTCTGCTTCTTGATGGCAATAGGATGCTTGGACCTCAGTGATGAAGAAATGTAGCATGATAGTGACAACTTCCATCAAAAAAAGCAGAATGAAAGATTTGGTGCTGGTATGAGATAGGGGACACTGACCATTTTATAGGATATAGAGTGCAACAGTTTGGAATAAACCAGTCAGGAAAATCTCCCAAAGGAGTTTATTCTGCATGTTTAGATTTAGCATATAAATGGATGATGTTTGTTAGCAGAAAGGGATGATTGTAGTACCTTCCAAACAAGGTACCTGCCCACTGGGTCTGGCAAATAGCAAAGCACTGTTCATTCACAAGTACATTATTCTACAGAATTAATAGCTGCCTCAGAGCATCCACTGCAAAGGCACGAAAGATAAATGTTGCAGAATCATTTTTCTGGTGTGGTTTTAAAAACGGACTGAACTATCTTTCTAGCCTAAGAACATACCAACAAAAGGAAGAGAAAGAAAAAGCACGAGACATTGCCTTGAGTACAAAGACCTCAAACTGGGAGAAGATACCCACCATTTGATTACTCTTTGAAGTTTTTTTGTTTGATTTACTATCAGATTGGGAAGATTGTATAGCGTAGGGATCTTTTTTGTGTGTCTGGGATTGTGATTTGGGCAACAAAATAAAACTTAAGCAACAGAGGAGGATTTGAAAAGAGTAATAGATTACAAACTAAAAATGAACAACACCATTATGAAAAATGATGTTTTATTTATTTATATTCCCATTAAAACTGGATCAGGTGGAGGAAAGTAAAACACAGCTTGAGTGGCCAGAGGGGAAAAAATGTTACTGTGCAATATGGTGAAGCACAAAAATTATGGGGACAAAAATGAAGAGAAGGAATAGGAGGCAATTTGTTAATTGCCCTTTTTAAAATTTTCATTCTGCAAAATCTTGTCTTTTTGAGCATTTAATCCAGTTTCATGTCGTGTTTGGTTGCTTTTTCTATTCAAATGACAATTTCAGTTTGACCTCTGCTGCTTTAGCAGTAACAGTATTGTTGTAGCAAGGATGATATAAGGATACAGGGAGAGGTTAAATGTATTATATTACAATCTGTTGCAAAAAAAAAAAAAATAAATTTGCAAGCAAAGGGTAAATACAAACAAATTTATATCATTTTGTTGAAGCTAACTACCACTAAATATCCATTTAATAAAATTAATGGCTCTTTAAATTTAGACAACGTACATGTATGACAAAATTAAATAAATTTTTTGCTGCCTTTTAAGAATCAGATTACATATACATGGCCTATAATGCACTAAAATCAAAATAAAAACAGCATAATTTATTGCATCTTAATGTAACATTTATTCAAGTAATATATTTCTTTCATCACACAGGTACTAGACTATGTAATTTTCCATAAAAGTTATTAACATGATGCAGATTGATTTATTTCTAACACTAGAGGAAAACAAGATATGAGGAAAGATTCACCATTCAAGAAATTAAATTAAAAGTGTTAGAGCAAAGATCTTTATTTTAAGAACAACAAAGGCTAAAAGAAGTGTAAAGTTCATTCTGTGAATGTATGGCAGTACTCTAACCAACAGAACAGGATGATGTCAGATTTGTAATAAATAAAAACACTTGGCAGAAAGAAGTCATGATGAAGTGGATGGCTTTTGTCTGAACTCTGGCAAATATTTAATGTTTCTTCCTAACCCACAAAGCGAAACAATGTTACTATGTTTTACTAAAACCAAAGGAGAGTGTGCATGTTTGACTTCTTGCTCTTTGTATGTTTGAGTCTCTGCTGCTTACATGAGAAAAGCAAGACTGGCTTGACTAGAAGAGGACATATATCTGTTTTTAAAGAAATCATATAATAACAAAAGGTGTCCCTTCTAATAAGTACATGCTGTGCAGGCATAAATGACCAGTCAGCGAAACTGAGATAATATGATACAATTCTGCTTCTCTGGAAAAATCCTGAAAGCTATTCCAAAAAGTTGAAGCCAGCATCAATGCAATAACCTCTGTGGAGACCGAAGTCATATATATGTATCCCTGAATTGTGTTTAAAGTTCAACAAAAGAAAACAAATACGTCAGTGGAAGAGAAGAAATGTGAATAAGTGATGAAAAGCCAAACTCACCCATAAAGTACAAGTGCAAACTGTTAAAAATTGTGGTAAAATAAATGAGTCATAGCTCCCTTCTAGAAACTGACAAAATGGCCAAAAGACCTCATTTACAAAATATTATGCAAATTGCTTACTTTGGTTTTCCACAGCAAGTTTTTTCCTGAGTTGGAAACAACTGTAAATACTAGGGTTACCCTGTATTTGCCATTAATGGTTTACAATGTTATCAGTGTAAAACAAGTTAGCCTTATATTTGATAAGTAGAATAACCTCTTTGGAAAGATTTTTTTGGAGAAAAAAATCAGGTAAATTATCTAATAATTTTCTAGAAGAAGTCTAGAGAAGTAAGTTTTCACCATGATTAAAAATAAGGAAAACAAAGCAGGTATGCAGAACACAGTTTAGAAGGGGTATGGGGGCAATTTGCTGCTGCCTTGGACTGAGAATAAAGGGGGTTTGTGCTGCAACAATACTGGAAGCTGTGGGCTCCCCATACACTGGCACTGCACTGAAAGCAGCAGCTTCAAGCTATGTTCAGCATGATCTAATAGCAGGATAGGAAAGGGCCAGTCCTATTTTCTGCTTCACTACAAATTCTTGCCCTGTCCTTTCTCTTGACCCTAGGTTATAGGCAGAGAGTGAGAGCCAGGCTAGCAAACTGATCTGACAGATCCAAGATGGAAAGAGCCTAAACTAAAGCAACTTTACGTAAGAACTTCAAGAAAAATATGAAGTATGAAAAAAGCCTGATAAGGATACAAGAGAGATGCACATTTTTATTATAAAAAGGACAGAAATTGGCTGGTCTCCATTTTTAATGTGGGAAAGGCAAGAAGAAAGCTGCATTATTCACTACAAAGGAAACATAAACTGGGATATAGGGAAAACTTTTTATAAAACTCTGGCAAGGTGACATGCTGGAAAAGGATACCCAAAGAGCTATATCCATCAATTAAAGATTTAAAGAACAAATTAGACAAATATCTGTAGAGAATCTACTACAGTGCAAACTTTGGATTAGATTATCTCTTAGTGACTCTTCCGGCTTACATTTTTAAGGATTCTGTTTGATCTGTATTTGATATCTTAAATTTAAAGATATTTCTAGTGATCTGAAAGATTCCTTAACACAAAAAATCTGCAAAAGAAACTGAGTTCCTAAAGGTTTCTTCTATCACCATCATTAGTTAATACTGCCTCAGGAGCCACTTACCTGAGATTTTTCCTGCAGCTACGGAGCCTTTTTAAAAATCATGATGCAATTACCTCTACAGATAGAATACTACAAGACCAAAACCAAGACCTCTGTATTCTCATTTCCCTTAAGGCCATGATCACTGAAAAAAATAACATGGTCATCTATCAAGCACAGCATCCCCAGCAAGAATATGATACTGCTTCACAAAATTTTCTTGCCACTTCGAAAAAAATCGAAGAAATGGGGAAGATAAAGATAGTCTATGGTAACAACCTGCAATTATTAACAGCAAAAGATACACCTCAGAATAATTACTTTGCACTGTTACAGACAGACAAAGCTGGGGCACATGGTACCTCATCTAAACACTGAAATGCAGGACTTGCTGTTACGTCTGTGGGTCCCACGTCCTGGCTAGGAGCAGCTGGAGTCAGTGCACGGGTAGGTGACTCATTCTCAGTTGTCAATTCTGTGTCAGTGGGACTTCCTTCACCAGCCTGACTCATTGTTTAAAGGTCTAGAAAGTAACAAAAATACCAATACAGTTCATTAGATCCAGGGATATATATGATTGTGAACGATAAATGTGTAGTGTAAAAACCCCTACGTCAACATGTCAGACCCACGTTCAAACCACAGAAGTCGTAATGTGAGCAAACTAGGTAAGTCTACAGTTACAGCTTCATGAAAGACTTCATGCAAGAAGCTGCACTATCATCCTCTTGAGTAATTTTAGAATAACCTGAAGAAAGCCCTTATTCCAGTTAGGTAACACAGTCTTTTAATAAATGCACAGAGAGAGAGAAATTAAAGAAGGTTGGAACAAGCAGGGTTGTTGGAAAACATAATTTTGCTATATTTATATCTGTCATTTAGGAATAGAAATTTCTAAAATACTTGCATTAGAAACAGTTAGATCAAGGACATTCAGTTCTTACTTCTCAGCAAGATGAGACTTAATGCCATAAAGCTTCTATAATTTCATGTAACTTCACTCTGTGTTTACCATCTTGGTCCAGCACTTGAGAATTACGTTCCCAAGCTTCATTCATCAGAACTCTCTGAGGTGTGTGAAAATGCCCATGTGAATGAGGGAAATGGGAGGTGGAATACAAGGGGATACAATGCTCCTGGTACCCTGATAAGATAGCAACGTCCATCAGGTTGGTCCTCATCATTATATCAAACATGAATTAATATCTGACAAATCCATCTTCTGGCACAACAGCATCTTAAGAGTTTTGTATATCCATAGAGTTTTAAAATACCAATTTTTTGCATGAAGAAGCATGAAAGGTGACAAAAACATTTCAGGAGAAAAATATAAGAGACATGGGATGATCCAACAGAGGTAATAAGCATCTTACAGAGGGAAGAAAGGGGAAGAGGGACTTGTGAGGCACAGAGAAATCTCACTATGACATAGTGAGATAGGGGAGGCATTTGTAGAGCAAAGTACTAGCAGTGGAGATGGAAAGTGTAGAGATGAAAGTGGAGATGGAAGTGTAGATGGAGGAATTCAAGAATTCCTTCACAACTTCACTGAAGTAGTCTGTAGATGACAGGAATGAACACATCAGTATTACAGCATTTTAGTGTAAAATTTTGCGAGAAAGATCGTCAGCTTTTGCAAATGTTCACCTGACACCAGAAGGTCTTCCTACATTAGCCATTTTGCAGAGGAAATTGTATTCTGCTACAGAACCTCATCATTATAAAACCCGTATCTGCTCCCAAATATGCAGAATCCTCTTCAAATTAGGCAGTCTTGACATCATTCAGCCTTTCAGATGACATATTGGAGACCTTTCTCTTCTTTTAAAGGAGAGCATCTTATAAATCAAGGACAACCAAAATTAAAACTGTATTAAAATTAAGAAGAAATTTTGAGACTATTTCAATAATGTATACCAGATCCTTCCAATGAAACAGACAGAACAATTTGGCATTCCACAGCCAGAAAGTTGACAGTTAAGAAAAATATAATTTATTTTTATAATTGTGGTGGGAAAATGGATACAAAAAATGTTGTGTTATTTGTCTTCACGTTTTGAAAAGTCACTTGTCTATAAAGGTAGTGAAAGTTAAACTGGCAAAATTATTACTTTCTTCAGTACTGTTTGGAATTCCTTCAGAAACATTTTGACTTTTAGAGAGATTTCAGTGTCTGCATTTGCTTATGGAAAAAAAAAACAATTTCATGATCCCTCCTGGAGGAGTCAAAACATTGTGAAATAACTGTAAACATCATAGAGGCCAAGAAATAAACTCTGAGTTACTGTACATAAACATGTTTACACATTTCTAAATAGCCAGCAATTTTTCATCTGTAAAGAACTGCTGAATATTTTAGCATATGCATTTTGTGTATATGGCTACTGTTGCTTTATTTGTTCCTCTCAACTTATTGAAAGAATTCAGACAGAGGGAAAAGCACTGTGTCAGAAACTCTAAGCAGAACAATGCCAAAATGTGAGAGTTTCATGGGTGTAGGCATATTTTTCGATACCTGTATGTGAAATATACAGTTGACATAAGTCAAAAATACACCTCCTCCCAGTACAGTAGTACAAAAGAGTTCTCAACAAGACTCCAGTTTGCTGGGCAGGGAGAGAACAAAAAAAAAATATCTTCTTAATCTGAAAAGTTTATAATTTTATGTTAAGACACAACTATGGAAATTTGAGACAGAGGAAAACCATTAGACAGCCTCAGCTAGTGTGACAAGCCTTTGTCGCCACGCGGTTTTAAGAGGGGGCAGACTATAACAGAATATACGTAGGTTTATGGGGCATTAAAATAAGTTTAGCATTCTTCCATTACATACTACATTACTAAATATATAGTTTATCTTATACAAAATTGGATCTATAAACTTCAAAAAGCAAAGTGGAAAATTTGTGTCTTTGCATTATCTGGTAAATAGTCTAATTGAAAGAGGAATGAAAGTTGTCATGATTTCTAACTTCACGGAATAGCCCAACAAGTATGGATGTTTTCAAACTGTTGAACTGCAAATAATACCACAGCCTTGATCCAAGATGCAGAATTGCAGAGAATGGGAATTATAAGGCTGTTTTGGACGCTGGGCCAAATCAGGCTGAGAATTGTCTTGTGAAACAGCTCCAGGGCAGCAATAATAGTCTGAAGTCAGATTCCCCAAACTAATTTCAGCATCTTTACTTCTGTCTCTCTCTAGCAAACAGCAATGTTCATACACAAGTCCAGAATCCAGGTAGGTGACACTTAGATGCATTGATTCTTTTCGGAGTGACAGATGCAAAAAGTAGTAAAATTTTATTCAAGGCATAAAGAGATGCAGGTCCATGTACGAAGATGCATCAACTATCTCTGCACACTTCCAGCCTACACTGGATGCCTGGAGAGGGAGAGAAGTACCCACCAATCATGCTGTGGTGATGCTTTCCTTAACTCATCCCCTTTCTCCTTGAACTCATCCAAAACTTTCAGTACTGGTAAAATCCAGGGGAATGGAGATTTTCATGTTACCTCTGCATGACATGTGTAACCTGCGCTTCTTGTTGCTTTTGAATCTAGGTCACCTAGTTCTTTTACTGGATGAGTCACTGAATAATCACAACTTTTCTATGCCACTAGGTTTATTCCTAATGTTGAATCATCATTTGACAACCCCTTTTCTAGGCTGAAGCAGCAAATCCACCTGCTGTCATCGGCACGAAAGCCCTTCTCTTCCTTCCACTGTCCTTATCATCCTTCTCCAAAACTTTTTCAGTTCTACCATATCCTCTTCAAAGAGAAGGGATGAGACCTACAGATAATATTAATAACAGGAGCACCATAGATTTATTCTATCACATGGTGATCCTCTTTCCACCTCCTAAAATTTTTTTTATGCTTTCTCTCTAATGTTAAAGTAGAAGACCTTCTGTTTTAACTGGGCAGAACCTGTGCTTCAGCATGAAGGGATGTGTCTTTAAACAACAAAACCATGACAACATTAAATGATAATCAAATTTAAAACTACATCATGTACAATAGGACACTATAATACGCATGTGAATCAGAATAAATTGTTTGATTAGACTGTACAACCTCACCACTTTGGGGAAATGCAAGCACACCATGTACCTGAACTGCTCAACAATTTCTGTCATAAGTTCTGCTGTTTTCCCTTATTTTCAAGTCTCTGCTATTTGGGATAGAATCACCCTGAGCCACACACAGACTCTATCTGCTGGCGTTCTAATTAAATATGGCTAAGATAAGGAGAATTTGAATGGTAAGATTTGCCACTTCCCACTTCACATGGTTTCCATGAGGAACTTAATTTCCCCAGAAAATTTCTGGTAGCGTGACAAACAAAAAAATCCTTGCAATCCAAACCATTGCGTGCTTTGCAAACCTAAAGTACAGAGGAGAAAACAAACAAAACATAACTTGCCCACCCACTGAACCCTAGACACACCTTGAGAACTAAGACAATTCAAGGAAGGAGTTCAGAAATGTACCACTAAAAAAAACCAAAATACAAATAAAGGGCGCCCTATTTTCCTAAGAAGTTAAGTCACATTATTTCTTCATTACAGTTATAGCAAATGGGTAAAATTAATCCTGCCCAGGCAGACTAAGTTCATACCCTGTGGGTACCTGCAGAAGTTTCTGATTATTCCATGATAAATTCCAAACACAAAAGTTAGAAAAATGTATTCCTTCTACAGCCTCTCCTGTAAATTCTTTTTATTTAATTCCTCTTTCCTTGAAATCTCTCTCTCACCTTTGCCTAAAAGTGCCTCTGATAATGCTTTGGCTTAAAATCTATTTTATATGACCTTATAAATTCTAGGGTTTTTTTATCTTTTGCATGAAATACTGAATATTCTTTGGCATACAACACCAATATCTGGTAAAATGGCAAATAAGCATTGTAATTCACTAAGAAATCATGCAGCTATCAAAAGTGGAGTTCTAATTAAATCTTCACTTATAAATTTGATGCAGCTTTCTTTTCCTGCAAATGACAAGTCAGAAAAGGAAAGAGGAAAACAAACAAACAAATAAATACATATTCTTTCACTGTTGGAGTCTGCTACATGCTATACCAGCTGATTCAAACAAGAGCATGAAAATTAATCAGAATAGATATAGCAAAAATATAGATGACATAGGTAAAACATGAAACACATGAGGTTTCATATGTATGGAGAAAGAACTTCTACCTAGCAATTACTTCTTATCTGTTTTGTTCAGTATTTTTAACCATGTGAGTAAGCTTATGCTGTATCTAATGAGAAAACCAAACAGCAACAATGAAATATAAACATAACTGAGGCTTAAGCATCTTGGAATGGTTTCTTGAACTAAGTTCTCAACTGTGCAAAACCTGACAATATTAAAGGTGATATGGAGCACAGTTTACTGAGGATTATGGGTACTGAATAACCTCTGCTACATGAGGAGCATCAGATACCAAGCTCCTGGAGGAAAAGGGGGCTGTGAGAAAGCAGCACTGTCGTTTTAGAGGAGGTGGGAGTCATGGATCAGGAACAGCAGCACTGACCCAGGGAGAAAGGGGAGCAGCAGCGAGCCCCACCTCACCAGAGACCGCATTCCCTTGGAACAGCCGGATCACAGTTACTAGCTGAACTGGCTGGCATCTAGTGGAGTCATAGCACATTGCAACACACTTCTTACACATCTGTAACTTTCCCCCTGACAATCTGACGTCCAAATTTGGTATCGGTCTCAAGGGTGAGAATTTTGTAGGTTTTTTTTCCCAAAATCAACTATTTCTGAGGACTGAAACCGCCCCTCCCCCCAAACTTCCAGCCTCAATCATGTTCCAAGATATTTCTTGATACATTTTTGACTTTCCAGAATTCTATTTTTCTAGAGTAGAATATCATAAAACAGGCTGGCCCTTTTTGGATTTCACCTAATGATTTTTTGCAGCTGAGTAATGTAAACCAATGAAATAATTTAATTGGAAGGGATTTATTGCTGAATATGAATCTTCATTAAACTTTCCACAGTGAAAATTAACGATGGACCAAAAACCTAGGGCAATCTTCTTTCCTCTTGGACACGGAGATGTCATTTCAGATTCATAAATAATCAAAGTCAGACAGTGAAAAAAATGGAAATAGGACTAATGAGACGGAAAGTATTTGATGACTAAGTATCATGCTTGCATGGTTATTTATGAAGAAGAAGCACATGGAGTGCAAAAGGGAGACAGTAATTAAGTAACAGGCCCAGATTTCATTATTTCTTGTGTTGCAATCTTGCTAAGACAATGCAACTTTCTGTGCGTGTTTCTCTCTCATTATTGGCAGTAAACGACAACTACTACATGAATTCAGCCCCTGATTGTATATCATCTATTCCCCACATGCCCCACCTCATTTTTAAAAATTGTTATATGATGATAATATGGGCTGTGAAGTCCAGAAAAGTCTTTTAAACTGAATTAAGTGGTTCCCCTGTGTAAACCCTATAAGGACAATTGCCTTATGGTGTATTTATGCAGAGCTCAGGAAAATATTTATTTGCTTGGCTTCAGAACTGCTAAAAAGCAATACAACACGTAACATATTGACCAAAACTTACTGACAGAGAGCAATTCTGCTGCTTTGCGCTATCACTTCAAAAAACCAACAACAAATAACTGGTTTTCCAGCACATCTGCCAAACTGCTTCTACACCGGCTGACCGAGGATATTTCAACACACGCAGGCTCGCTGTAGGCTTAAGTGCAATGAAGGGCAGGCTGTGCCGGGGTACCTCGTCTCCTCACGCGCGACACGGTACCACCCTGGGCCCCGCGAGGGGGTCGCACTCCTAGCCCTCAGGGACTCCTCAAACAGGGCTGTGGCGGCGCCGCTGGACTTGCTTCCCGCCTCGACGTCGGAGCCGTGGCTTTGCCTCTCTCGGCTCCGGTCCTGACCCCGGTCCCGGCCCCGGCCCCGTCCCCGGTCCTCTCGAACGCTTCCCGGCCGCAGCAGGCCCGGCCCGGCCGAGCGGCATCCCCGTCGCTATGGCGACCCGCGCACCACCTCCCACCCGCCTCTGCCGTCCCCCGCTTTTGATTGGCTTCGGCGTCCCTCTCCGCTGCCCAATAGCAGCAGACGCTTGGCAATGCCCCGCCCTCACCGCTCTTCGATAGGTCCGCGGGCATGGCTGTATTTCCTTCCGCAAGCTGCAGAACTACGGCTCCCAGGAGGCTCCGCGGCGGAGCCACTGCCTGTTTACCGGCCGTGCCGATGCCGCTCCCCGCGTGCAGCCGCGCCACGTGACCGGCCGGCGGTCACAGCCGCTCTCCCGCCAGGAGCGGCTTCGTCCCGTCCTGTCCCGTCCCGGGCGCTCCTGACGCAGCTCCCGCGCGCTCCCGCCCCGCCGGCGGCAATGAGGGCGCTGCCTCCGCACTGGGCGGCCCTGGCTGTGCGAGCGGCGGGCGNGAGTGGGCGCTGTCGGTGAGCCCGCGGGGACGGCTGCGGGTGCGGCTGCCGTGCCAGGTGAGCGTCCGCCCGCTGGACCCGCAGCGCTGCCCGGACGCGGACCGGGTCCTGGTGGCCGTGAGCGGCGGCAGCCCCGGGCGCTGCGGGCGGGAGCGGGACCCGGTGCGGGTGGAGCACGATGAGGCGCTGGGGCAGGTGGCGATCGTGGCGGACGGCGTGGACAGCAAGGCCGCCGTGGACGTCCGGACGCCGGTGAAGTTCGGTGGGTGCGGGGGGGCACTCGGATCGGGAGGATCCCACCGGGGGCTGGGCTGGCGCTGGTGCTTCGGCTGGAAGCCGGTGTTGGGAAACGGCATCGTGCCCTCGCTAATTCAGAACATCCCGTTTTGTTTCCTGTGTTTCTGGACTTCTTGGGTATTCGGGTATGTGATTTGCTGCTGCTGACCGTTTTGTCAGCAGTAGTTAGTGCTCAATCTTCAGCTGGTGAGTGGCACTTACAGCGCGCGCTGTCATTTGTGCTCTGGCCGCTCTGCTCCAAAGTGACTCGGCTCCGAGACCGCATCCTCAGCAGGAGCTGAGCACGCCTGCTCCCATGGGCTGTTCCAGTAGGGCTGTGGGATCCTCCAGCTCCGTTAATGTTTGTTATGCGGAGTGGCTGTCCACAGGATCGAAAAAGCCTGGAAGGTAACGATACAGATGAAATACCAAGAAGGGCTCCCTTGTCCAGTACAAGAGTTGCATTATCTTTTTGGGCACAGGACTAAAATCTGTGCAGTGTTTCTTGTATGGAATGCAGTCTGGGAGAGCAGCTGTAGCGGCCGAAACCAATAAACATCTCTGCTGAACTGAAGTTGTGACAGTGGCCCTAAATTTAGGGAATACAAACTCAGAGATTTGTGTTCAGTCATTAATGTGGTTTTAGTTTTTTTCCTGTGGATTTGGGCAATTTCGTATACAGTGCTGAATGTTTCACCATGCTGGAAAAACCTGTTGATCTACAGTGCACCTGGTCTCTTGTTCTGCTTTAAGTTATTGAAGACTGCTGCATTATTTCATTTAATGCACTGCTGCAGTTGTGATATGAGAAATGATGAATAACCCCACTCTATTTACTTCCATACATGTAATCTATGACTTTTGTAGAATATGATGTTACATACAGCAAAGATGTTCTGCACCTTTTGTCTTACTTTACTTTTTGTCCTGCCCTGTGTCTGAGGGAAAATTCACCAATGTGCTTTTTTTTTTTTCTTGTTTTCTTTTAGAAGGACCGAAATTGTATATGATTCAAAATGGAGAACTCCTATGTGTTTGACATAACATCATTCTCACATTTTCCAATCTTACTCATCCCTATAATTCACTTTTTTTTTTTCTTTGAACACTGCTTATAACTGAAGGGCTGTTTGTTAAACATGTTTATCACAACTTAGGGTCTGTTTTATTTCCTTGCAACTAATATATGCACAAATATTCTGTAACTAAAATCAGGGCCATCTCGCCCTTCCTGCCCTCAGTGTGCTTTGCTCTGTCAGAATGGCTGTACTGATTCCTACCATGACTCCAGCATCCCACTGCCCTGTCTCTGGTCAGAAACATGCTCAGGGAAGAGTAAGAACAGAACAAATATGATATTTCATCTAAGCATTCTCTTAGCTGTCAACCATTTTCATCACAGGATTTTCAAAGCCTGATACAGCTCAGTTCCTCAGTGGATCTCTCTTCTGAGTGTCCCTTTACACATGGAAACAGTCTCAGGGTGAAACCTTCGTGGTAAACTCTTGGCACAGTCCTACAATTTCATTTCCTGCTATTTTATCATTTGAGTATGTGGTATTCCAAGGTCTTCCTGCAATTTGTCAGCGAGTTTTTAACTAGTCTGAGTAATTTGGTGTCATTGATAAAAGTTTTCAACCTTGCTATTTGTGCTGATTTCCAGCTTCTTGTACTGTTGAAGGTGGTGCATAGCTTATAGCTGAAATACAATATGGGACTAAGGATATTGTTAAAGACATTTGAAAATCCAAGTTTGTTCTCTTAAACAGTTCATCTATTACCTCTATATTCATTGGCTCTGTCACTGAACTGTAGCCAGGCTGTCTTCTCCAAGGGTCCTGTAGTCTTAACTTTTACTGAGAATTTTCACTTACAATCTTACAGCTCTTCTTTTTATTTTTTTCCCCTTCCTTGCTTGGCAAGTGCAAAGATTACCTTGACTTGTCCATACCACATTCAGAGTCCATCCTATGATTACTGAGAATCAAACAAACCCAGTGTCCTGTTTATTACCCTTCAATTCTCTGGTACCAGGTTTGTCTGGATACTGTAGTCCTTTACTATTTCAGTTTCTCCAGGATCTCTGAGTGACTATTACAAGTCACTCCAGAGTTGGTTATTCTTGAGGTGTGGAATTCATTGCATTAAGATGTGGAGAATCTCAGTCTTCATAAAAGATTTCAATGTGGGGAACCTTCCTAAAAGTCTCAATAATGAATCCTGATTGATGGAAACAGATCATTTAGCTTTTGTCCAGTCTTTGAGATTCGTACTATATTCTGAATGTCAGCCCAACACTGCAGACAGTCTTAGGGGCTTTCTTCTTGAAACAGGTTTTCTTTTTTTGTAGGTTTCTGAGGTATTCCACTTGGGTTTGTGATAAACTCATGCAGTTTAGGTTCCCTGGACAATCTGTGGATTTTAATGTCCTTCCACAAGTTGCTCTTTGACACCTCATAATTAGCATGATGTTAGTATTATCTGTTCATACTCTTATCCAGGCATATCTAGAGATACATTTACAAAAATGTAAGGTTGTGGGTTTTGGGTTTTTTGAGTTTTTACTTAGTGAAGTAGAGTTTTTGCTTGCCACTGAAGTTCTACTTTGAAGTGTCCTTTCAGCTCTAGTTTGTTTTTTTTTTCATCTTCTGAATATTAGTTTGTGCTTGAGTTGCTCCATTTGTTTATTGAGAAAAGAATTATCCATTAGATGTCATTGCATAAGCAAAAGAGCTTATCCCCTTTAAAAATACATCTCAAACCAGAAAGGAACTGCTGTTGCTCTGCAAACACTTTGGCTTTTCTCTGGCTTTCTTTGGATGCTTGAGGAGGATGTTAACTCCATTCTACTTAAGACGGTTTTGCCTGAGCTCTATCAGTCACTTGGCTGTAAGAAGTTGAGAGGTTGATGTGAATCTCTTTTCAGTGTTCTTGTTTTCGTCGCTTTGGAAGTTAAGGCATTTCATAACAGCTTTTGCAATTTAGGTTGGAGCTTATCCAGGAAGCTGCAAGTTATCTAAAACTCTTCAGAGCCTGAATGAAGAGCATGTGTGGAAGATGCTGAGCTTAAGTATGCATTTTAAACCAAGGGCAACCTCTAAGCAGCTTAGTAGGGCAAGTACCAAGAGATCCTCTGTTTATCTTAGTTTTGAGCTCTGTATAGGATTTTAATATCATACATGATCTGATAATCCTCTGATATATTTAACCTTCATTGATGGCAAATGTCAAGGAATTTCTGTTTAATCAAGCTTATTTATTTTTGCCTGTGTTAATTAAACCTGAAACCAACTCTTTGATTTCTGATTACTGTACATTGACTGCATGAGTACACAGAAGTAAACTGAACTGAGGTCTTGCATAACCATAAATTGAGATAATTCTAGTAGTCTAGGGCTGCTGAGTCATCTGAAAATAAATTATTATCTAGTCTATTTCAAGTATTATAGCTTAAGGCAGCTTAATAACTGGGGTGCTTAAATACCCTGGTACCGCTGCCTACATTCTGATACCAAAGTGTTTGTTTTTTTCCTATATACCTTTATTTCTGATACAGGGCTTTTACACCACGAAGATCTTCATGCATTCTTTGTGGTTTATGTGGCTAAAGTTGGCTTCAGCCCTTGCCTTTGCTAGGAAGGAATCAAACTGGCTATTTTTGGAGTTTTAGCTCTGAAACAGATGGTATCTTGTTCTTCCTTGTTAAAATTTCATTGGCAATATTATCCGGCTTTCAGTCTGCTTCTTTATGGAGTTGTTTATCCTTGGTTCAGGAACTCAGAGGGAAAGAGACAGAGGGGCTCAATTCCTTGTACACTAATTTTTGCTATATCAAGGCTAGCAAAGTGCTGTGACTCTGCAGAGGATCAAGGCACAAAGTGTACTTCCAGAAGTCCCTAGTGTTTCTTAATGACATGTTTATGAATTTCCAGGCTTCCGGGTCCTCTTTTAGCACCCATCTTTGATAGCTAGCATTACGCTACTAACCCGCCTTTCAAATGATGGCAGTAATATGCTCTACAGGATCAGAAGATTTTTATTAACCTTATTCTTGTAAAAGTCTGAGTGAGTTTGTATCATGGCTAAACTGAGGACTCTCAAACCTTTTCCTCATCCCTTTTGACAGATGCAATAAGAGCAGGAGGGTTTCAAGCTGATTGAATTTAAAGATTTGCACAAGGCTTTTGGGACTCTTGTCAGAAAGCAAAATACCAAAATCTTGGTTGTAAATCCTTCCAAGCACTGTGCAGTTCTCCAGAATTGACAACTGGGCAAGACAACTTGTTCAAAAACAGCATTGCTTTCCAGTGCCTTTTTTCTTAAGTTGTTACCTGTGAACACAGTCTACATCCTTCACTAAATTTAACCTCTTGGCTTACTGCAGCCATAAGGTAGTACGCGTGCTGCAAAGATGTTGTGTTTTGGCTCTGTCTCTTGGATTCTCCTGGTTTGTCAGGTGACAAAACTTACATTTGTTGTTAATTGGAGCTTTCAGTCTCTCATCTTCATGGTCTGCAAGCTTACTGTTGTCATGGTTCCAGGAAGCACCTGTCCTGGGCAGCAGTGTGGCGGTATTGATACAGTATTGATCTTCAGGCTTTGCTGTGTCACAGGTCTGACTTGGGAATCTCCTCGAGACAAAGCTTGTTTTGCACATTCTGATTATTCTTTTCATCTTTCTGATAACCTTAGCAGGCAGTGGCAGTGAAGGAAAGACTTTCACATTTGCTTAAATGAAGGTTTCTTTACCAGATAATCTCCTTTCCTTTAGGGACTAATGGGGTTCACTATCTCTTAGTCCTTCAGTTGTGTCTTGCATCAAACACTTCTGATTGCTGTTCCATTTTTCTTTTTCTTCTTTCTGCCTTTTATCCTTAGAAGAACGAAATTACTTACTTCCTCTCCTGCCTTTACCTTTTTGCCAGTCAATAGAAATGATTAATATAAATGATTATTAATATAGATGGAATCCCCAGACTGTATATTCTCAAACTTCTTCCCATTCCTTAAATCCAAGGGTGAGGCAAGCAGCAGAAAAATGCTTTCACTGCTCCTGCATGTTATCTATGAGACCTAATGATTTTTCTTTGTGAGAGTCTATGAACAGTAGCAAGGTGAGGTGGCTCAAACTAGAGGCAGACATGCTTCTTCATGCGAGGGGAATGTCAGGTTTTCCAGAGGGCTGGGGAGAATGACGCACACCAATGCTTCAATGCCTGGTTTTAGGTTGTGATGCTGGCTAGTGGAGCAGCAAGGCCTATGTGTTTGTGCTGTTGAACCTCAGTACTCTACATGTGGCCCCAGACACCTGCCAGCCTTCTATCCCAAAATGTGTGTCAGGGTACCCAGGTGTCTAAGTAGAATTTCTAATGGAATAGGTGGCTAGGGTAGATAGGAGATGGAGGTAGAGTTAGAAAAAAGATAAGACTTAGCTAAAGGTTCACACCCTCCTGATTTCTTGCCAGAGGTTACAGTCATTCTTCTGCTTCTCTCTTGGAGCTGAATGGCTCAAACACAGGCTTACTAAACTTTCAGTGTCCATAGCTGATAGTGACTATTGCTGCAGTTCAAAGTGCATGGCCAGACACAGCAAGAAGGTTCTTAAGTAACAAAGAAGCTGCTCTTTTTCCTTACTACATATGGTTACTGTATAACACAACCAAATACTATGTTAAAGATATCTGACTTATTCTGATGCTAATAAAACTCTTTTAATTCTAGATTTGGATATCAAAACGTCAGGGACTGGCTGCGTGAAGATTCAGAAAATAGAATGTGATAACTGCAAAATAGAAACAGAGAAGGGGACTAGTGTCTTGCAGTCAATAAAGGTACAAAGAACCCTCCCCCACGGTTTGAAAAGGGATTGTGTGGTGGGATATAGTGTCAAATACCAGTTCTGGAGATGAGAGGTACTCTGGTATTTCTCATTGCAACACTCTTATTACTGTGTGTATAGCACCTCATCTTTAATTATTGCATACAGTTACGGCACAAAGTCAATAACAATAAGTAACTTGGAGTCAGAAGTCCATATATCTGTGACAGCCAAAGCCAGCAGAAACAGTGACAGCAGTAAGCCTGATCCCTGTCTTCTCTGCCTCTCAAAGAAAAAAAAAAAAAAAGACTGGGTTTTCTTGTTGAGTAGGTTAATAGTTATGCCTGCTCAATCAAGACTTTGCAGTGTGCTGCTGGGTTTTTTGTGTATGGGGTTTTTTTGGTTTTTTTTGTTATAATTAATATATTAGAGCTATTTACAAACCCTTTAAGTTAATTTTCAATCAGAAGTTACCTTACATGTCCAAAATACCTGACTGCAATATAGCTGATATATACTGTATATATCATAGGCATGACCTTGTTTTTTCAGTCTTGAGGCTTCCAAGTTTGCTGACATAAGCCGTTATAAAATTAATCACACTTTATCTGACTTTGGTGCTATTTGGAATCAAATTCACTTGATTGTTTGGGATTGCACCTGCAGGAATTGGTATAAATTCAAAAGGGCTTTTCAAATTTTTTGAGATATGAGTAATTTTTCAACATTTTTCTCTGTCGAGGTAAGAGATGATTTTATAACGCACATAGGGAAAACTGAGCTTAGGGAGAGATTTAATAATACAGTAGAGCTAGGTTTACTCTACATTTAAGGAGCTATAGACAACTTGAACCTTCTAGATTCTGTGTAATTGACCATATTACTCTCTAAAATCTGACAGAAGTTAATAGTACAATGTGTTGCCCATCTAAAGTTTTGGTTAAAAATGACTGTTATGTAATAATGACAACAACAGTGCATGAGAAACTGCATAATGTGAGAAAACAAGGTGGTTTTGGCCAGCAATAATGACCATAATCATGGGATGCCATCACATCAAGAATTTTTTATGGTGTCATGGAAAAAGATGGTTTTGAGGAAAGACTGCTAACTTATCTTCTGGGAATCTTGTCTCAAATACAATCCAAGATGTGAAACACCTTGAATTTAAAAAATTAAGAGCTGGCTTTTAGTCTGATCTTGTTTTTAAGTACTGTAGTTCTACTAAGGTGTCTGAACTCAGTTTTTCTAATATAGTTTCAGGAATTCTATTCTGTATTATCAGAGAAGCAGAGTTATTTGGGAGAAACAGAAGTATTAGCCTTCAAGGTTTTTTCCAAAACTACTAAAAATCTTACAGGCCGGATGCTGTAGTGAAGCATAAGAGCTGATTCCCCTTTAGGGAATGTGCTTTACTGAGCAAACTGGAATGATAGTGCCCTCCCCTGGATTAAAGCTATTTTACTATTGCTTCACTGTCACTAACAAACCTCATTAACTAAGAAAGCGGGAAACCCTTTCTTTACAGGAGAGAGAAAAAGATCATTGATAAATGACGTTTAATGGAACAAACCTGGTCACATAGGGATTATTCAAGAGCACCAGCAAACAGCTTCACAACTGCTTATTTTCTTAACTTGCAAGAAGTTGTTTGTATAAATTGTAATTAAAAAAACATGCTAGTTTTTTTTTTTATATACAAACTATAGTGTCTTTACAAAAGACTTAGAGATTTGACATCTACTTTCCTTAACCATGCATACTATCAATTGAACAGAAAGCAGGAGTCTCTATGAGGCTTATTAATAGATTTTTGTCTGGCAGTTTTGGTGTGGTAGACATTACTCAGCAAGTGAGATGTGTTGAGGGTTGGGGTTTTTTTGTTTGTTTGTTTTTGTTGTTGGTTTTTGTTTGTTTGTTGAGTTTTTTGTTTTGTTTTTATGTTTGGTTTTGGGTGGTGGTTGTTTTTAATTGGGTGAAGTCCAGTTCATCCTATCCCTTCCAAACCTCTAGGTCAACTGATAGCAACAGTAATTCCAAAATACAGTTAGAGCATCTAGGTCTTCAGAGTGTGAATTTTTCAGAAATTTGTTATTGAGAGAACAGTACTTCTCTTTCATTTTTTTCTTTTGCTTCTTATTATGGCAGTGGCACCAGGGAGACCCTTTAATTATGTTTCCATCTTCCTCAATTACTCCTGACTCCTTGACTGTGCTGGTGATAAGAATTTCTAGGCATCTCACTCACATTGGCAGACTTGCTATGCTTCCTTATCACACCATGTCTGAGCCTGATTCATCCTGCACCAGTGTTCTTTTCTTATTCTCAACAAATTTTTCTGGTTTTCCTCTGACATCTGTTAAGATCTTGACAGCCTTTTGTATCCTCTTTACTCAAACCTTTCTCCCTTGCTCAGAGAAGCCCTATGACAAATTAGTGCTTTTCTCTTTCCGTTGGTGGAATATTTCCTCTCAGTGAAAAAGCTACCTGACCATTGTAACTGGTTTCTTCTCTCAGCAAATCCTGCTGTCTGTTAGGTGTCCCTAGAGATACCTACCTCTGAAAGCCTGGCTAGTTTTTTTAGGAAGATATTTTAATAATCTGAGGAATTAGTGTGTATGTTGTGGTTTTATTTTACTGATCTATCAGTGGCCATACTGGTGAGCCCTTGCTATACACCAGTTTTTCCAATCTTACAAGTTCCCATATTCTCCTCAAGTTACATATTTAGAGCATTTGCTGTTTAACCATTATTCTGATAACAAGTCTGGTGTAGCTGCCTCAAAGGAACTGTGATGCTAGATTGAAACATTTAGTTCATCATGTTACTGTATAAGGAGAGAACAGCCTATTTATTTACATCTGATTTTTTTTCTTTTATGAATGGTTGCATTTTATTCTCAAGACCTGGTGGATTTTTTTTGGCTTTGAGATTGGTTTATGTGTATTTCTGTACTTTTTTTCTCTTGTTGGTTGTATGCAGCAACAGCTGAAAGGTATAAGGGCTGTAGATCAGTTTTTACTTGAAACCTGGCTTATTTGTTAAAAACTTGAGATTTGCCTTATGCAAAACAATTTTAATTAGAATTTGTTGCAGTGAAACACTGTAGAATCTGGTTCTGCTTGCAGGACTAAGGCTTGTGGTGGTTAATGTGGTACAACTTGAAAAACAAGATAACTAGAAAAGAAGTTATCCTAAAAGTATGATTTTTAAACTTTTTTCAGAGCCATAAAATTGATATACGGACAAATGGTGGCAAAGTAATTGGTCTTGGAACGCTTTATGGAAATACAGATATTTGTGCAACAGAAAAGGGGGTAAGTAGTAAGTAAAACTTTCTCTTCAATGGCTTATTCTCCTTTGTTGTAAAAGGACTAAATTCAAAGAATGTGCTGAAGAATATGGAAATAACCCTCATTGGTTGTTTGTAATTTCACTGTTTCTTAGGTTTGTGTGTTTAATTGTATTATCCTATGCTTGATTTGGATTAATAAATAGGCTCCACAGAAAGCAGGAGTAAGTATATGATCATTCCATCAGTGCAGAGATTGTTCTACTGATACAGCCCATCAGTTTTAATTATATAGACCCCTCACAACATTCTTCAACTTTCTCCTTGGCTAATATGTAGGCACTTGGATTCTGCAGAAGGTTCAGGAGTTTATAATTGAGTGTCTCATGGATAGTGGCTTGGTATTTTTAAGTGCTGTACACTTCTAGTGTTATATAGTTGTAAGAATTGAAGAGCAGAAGGTTTTGCAGATTTCTTTGCAGCTGAGGAAATATAATCACATGTAATCTTGCTATGAGATGCAGTGGGAAGAAGCACAAACAGAACAATTTTGTAGAGAACTAGCTTGGGTCTTTTTCAGTAGATGGCAGTATGAGACTAACCACAAACTACTGTACTCTGGTTTTGTTTCTTGACATAAGTAGGCAATTATCCTTTACTTAAAATAATGTAGAGCTAAACTCCCTACAGTTGTCACACCCAGTCTTTTTTTTAGGTATTGTAATGTCCATGCAACTGGTTGCATTAGGATTCATTAGATCCGAGGCATTGCTGTATGAACATGTGGAGCCAAACCAAGTCTGGAAGTAGCTTGGATGTGTGCTCTGTCAGAATCCACAGGCACCCTTTAAACCAACAGCACTGGGAAGAATGAGAAAGAGAGTGGGGCTAACTCCCCCTTGCCAAGGATAGATTTGAGACCAAACCACTAAGTCCCAGGCATGCAAAATCATCTCTGTGAAGTGCTGTTTGGCACTGTTGTCCACCTTGTAGATTGTGTTCCCAGATTAGTTCACTTACCTAGAGCCAGCTGCAAGCTGTTCGTAATGTCCTGCTGTAAACGAAGCAACTTGCCATTGGGTTTTCCAAAAACTGTCTGCATTAATTTATCTGTGTTTCTTTGGAGTGGGTGTTAGACTGCCTTTTATGTAATAAATGTAATAACTGTATCTGTACAGGCAAATATAGTTCAGAAAATAGTTTTGCTTTGAGCCTTTAAATGCTTTTTAAAAATTAACTCTTTTCAGAAACATCATCCTTCTGAAGCAATAAAACAAACTTCATACAGATTAAGTTGAAGTGCTTCTTTGTGGTCATAAATACTTGTATATAGTGTGTAATATTGGAAGAAGTCAATTGTAGAGTTGTAAAGCTGTAGTAACTTGAGTGAAGTGAGTAATTTTAGCACGAATTCACAGCTACAGAAAAATATTTTGGCTTATGTTATTGAACTTCTCACTAACAAACTTTGCAGTGTGCTTAGGAAGGACAGATTTCTTTTCTCAATTGGCCACTTCTGTTAATAATCAGTCAGCCTTATGTCTCCTCTGTGTGTTTGTATGAGATGTTTCTTCCATCAGTTCCAGTCATCATTATGTAATTATGGCTCTGTCAGCATTTCCAGCCTCCTCCTGGAGGTGAGGAGGGAGAGGATGTGGTAAAAGGCACTAAGCACTGGAGAAATGAAGAATATTTTTTAAGGGAGGATATGGGAGAAGACACTAGTAGAACATTTAAACAATGGTAACACAGAAAGGAAGGCCAAGAGCAGGAATATGTGAAGAAGGAGCTCTATATGTCTTGTTTAAGCATAGCAAGATGTTAGTTTTTATCTTGAAAATGTGTTCAGATGCAAAACCTTCTCAGTCTGATTTATGCAGATGAAACCAATGGAACTTGAGCATGTGGTCAGTTTCAGTAACTGCAACCCCCAAGGCTCTATGCCCAAGGGAGCAAATTTTTTCCAGAAGATCTGGTGGTTCAATGGACAAAAATAATGAAATTTGTTTGGCTGGGGAGTTATTAGCTAATCTGTGCCATGGGGACTTTTCTATAACACTTGCTTAGTAGAGCCAGACATCTATGTTCTGCCAAAAATCCACAAGAATTAAAGAATTTGGGATTGAGAACATATTTATTTTCATTGAAAAGCAATCCTATTTTTCCATGCTTTCCCAATCTGAAATACTTTTTAATTCTTATACTTGAGCCATCTGACTTCCCCCTTCTCCATGCCCCTACCCTGATTTGGGTTGCTCTGAAACAAATGTTCTTTGTATTGGTAGTTTTTGTTTTATTTTTTATAATAACTTCTTTTGATCTGAAGCTGAGACAACTCTTTTTATTACTGTGCAAGTTTAAGGAAGGTATTGAGGCTGGCAAATGAGCTGGTATGTGAGATTGTTTACAATAAAGCATGTAAATTTAAAATAAAATAATATATCTAAATAGAGTTAAGACTTGCATTCTATAGTAAGAGAGGTAGCTTTTTGAACTTCCCTTTGCCTGGTTAGGAATGCTGCACGGCAGCCGTTTGTATCCAATCTATGCAGATATTTTAATTTTATTCTTCCCCTTTAAAGTGTGCTTTGCTCTATTTCATTGTGCTGATATCAGCTATGGCCCTGCTGAAATGGGGAACATTCTCTGAAAGTCATTTAACTCTTAGAACAGGTTAGATCATAGAGCCTAAAATGAGAGTGGCTTTCCCTTTCCTTGTTGCTGTGGCCATGTGTCACTGCAGGTTTGCACTTCGCCATGCAAGGTGAGGGAGTGGGCGAGTACTTTGTGGGAAGCATTCCTAGGACAGATGCAATGTAAATTTATGTTTAAGATCTCTGGTTATAAGGGTTTTGTTGCAAGCAGTAGAAGATGAAAAGGTGAATCACTGTCTGTTTCAGTAGTGACAAGTTGTGCCTTTATATTATTGGATTTTTTTTATATCTGTAGCATAGTTCTAAGCAGCAATACCTGCAGTGATTGTAGATATTGACTGTCATGTATTTCTAATTCTAGCATAGATTATGCATAGCATTTTGATTTCCTTAAAGCTTAGTGTATCTTGCTAAATTTTTGGAGATCTAATCTGTATTGTAGCATCATGGGAAAAGTCTTAAGCCAGTAGTCCATTCTGTAATCGTATAATTTAGTTCAGTATGAATGGATGCGTAAGGCCACAGTACAATATGGCTGTCATATAGTCCATACTAAACCAGCCTCTTCAGCTCAGTTTTTGGGATACAACGCAGCACTGAGTTTGTGCAACACTAGTGGCTATTTGTCAGAATACCTCTTGCTTCATCCACAGCTTATTCTTTATATAAATATTAGACTGGGAGGGTTGACAGACTTATTTTTTTATATCAACTTTTTTTGCACAAGATTGCAATGCTAAAATGACAAGGAGGATTTAAAGGTAATTTGAGTAAGGCACAGTTTGATCGAGAAAAGCATATATTGTTTCATGTAATGAATGAGGATTTTGTGCAGTTCACTGGAAGTCTGCATAAGCTAAATAAAAACAAATTGAGTGGGGGTTCAAGTATGAACTATTGCATGCTTCCATGATAAATCAAATTTAACTGAGAATAGAATTCAATTTCATATGGTTGTTGCACAAGGAAGCATGTGAATTATTGTTTTGTTCAAATAGATTGACATTATATCACGACTCATCACTTTTACATAGATAATCTCATCTGTCACCTTTTATTTCCCAAATCCGTACTCCAACTTTTCATATTCTGTCCTTTCTCTCTGTTTCTATTAAAAAGTAGAAATGGTGATCTTATCCCTGGTTTTTCAAGGCTTTGTATGTCTTGAGGCTTAAGTCCAGGAATAGAAGCATGAGTAACCAAGGTAATAGGGAAATTATACTGAGAAAAAGGGCAGCTGGGTGGGGCTTTTTTCCAAGCCTTCACCAAAGATATATTTACAAAGTAAGCCAGTTAAAAATCTTCATAAGTAGCTGTATGTAATAAAGACAGTGGATTTTTCGGTTTGTGGTGGCAGAAAATTGATCACCAATGCTCTGTCATAATGCTGTGTGAAGATTCAGTCTTGATTATTAAAATTAATCCTTTTTTTTACTTTTCAAAATGAATTGTTTAATTTTTGAAAATTAAATCAGGTTTTTCTTTCATCTGTTTGTGACTATTTGGGTTCTTCTCCTGAATAATGGATGTAATAACTCATAGGAATGCTGTGAAGAATCATTTGTTCTTAGGTCAGAACTCTCGGATGAAAAGGTTTTTTGTTTTGTCTTGTGTAGCTTTTAAATAAGAATCTGATTCCATTTGTCCTGCACCAACAACTGCTTTCCATTTGTTTTGTGTCTTGATAGTGTTACTTCCCACTGCTTTTTCAAGCCGTGATGACAAATTTTCAATTATGTTTATTTCTCCTAGAGTGTAAATATAGAGAAGCTGCAGGGGACAACCATCAATATATCTACTGAAGATGGGCTGCTGAAAACTAAGTATCTCTATGCAGAATCAGCATCTCTCTCTTCAGAATCTGGTGATATTATGCTGGGAAGTGTTCATGGTAAGAAGGAAAACCTGTCACAAATTCAGCTGCTTTGAAAGTGTTTGATAATGTTCATAGTAACAAATGGACTAATGCAGTAGACTACCACTAAACCAGCTGTGCACTGTTGGGGTGCGGCTCGGGCAGGCTCGGACACTGCAGCCTTCTGTGTCTCCCAAAGGACAGGGAAGCACCACGGTCGGGGCGGCGGCGACCCCCACTCTTGCACGCACAGCCCGTGGAAATGAGGCTGCGAAGGCCAGCAGAGGTTCCCAGCTCGGTTTAGTAGAGGTAGAGGTCGATGCCCATACAGCAACAGACCTCGACAGCCACTCACACGCTGGAAGGCACAGGTGGAGAACCCTGAACAAAGGCAGGGAGTTTGGTTTTATCCCAGGATGGCAAGGGGTGTATCTCAGGGCCTGGGGGTGGCACACAGGAGGGGTCAGGGGTATGAGGGCCAATGGGAGGATAGGGAAGGCGTGGCTAGGGGACAGGCATCAATGAGGGTTTTAACCAATGGGGTTACAGAACTTGGAACTTGGCCGTGCGAGGCAAACAGAGGGAAACTGAAGCTGGAATAGATTGCCTTGGTGTTCCACGGGAGAAGCCAGAACCTAGGGGGCGCCCTTCCAGGGCATCTACAGTGCACAGGATATGAACAAAACTAAGTCTCTATTAGAGACTTAGTTGATTTTTTGCCACCTAGCAGACTATATTTTTGAAAACAATTTCATAAGCACACTTATTAATAGCAAAAAGTGTATATTATAGAAAAGAAATGTCACACATACTAAGAACATCAAAATATTTTAGAATTTAGCAATGAAAATGCTACTTAAAGTTGTCAGGAGGCTTCTCTTCCCCTCTCCCCATCCCTTATTTTCTTCATAGGAGAAGCAACTCTTAGACAGATCATCTACTAAGAATTACTGGAGAGAGTCATAATTAGAAGTTTTATTAGACATAGCCTGTGTGTTTGATGGCACCTTATATTAAGAGTGGTGACAGTTGCTGTTTTTAGAAGAAGTTCTTAGAACTTCTTAGCAGTCTCTAATCCATCCACCCTTTGGTGTCATTACTCTAGAACTAAAACTAATAAACTAGAATCTTTTATAAGCAGCAGTTGAGGTTCAAATCTGGTGTGGTTTTCTAATTTCACAAAATTCCCACTGAATTCAAACTGTGCTGTAATGCATTTGTGGTGATTTAACATTAAGTAAAACAAACTGGAGGATGTACAAAGAAAATTACTCAGCTCAGATTTCCAGATTTTCAGCTATATCTTTTAAAAAGAATTTGCTACAATTTCTTAGCAATTTTATGTTGTCATCTTGCTTGAGAAATGACTTCTTCCTTACTTGAAGGAGCAACTCCTCTGTCCATTTATATTAAATGGTAGAATGGTTTCTGAACCTGTTAGGTAAAGTTAATTTTAGCATGCACTGACAGAAATAAGCTACTTTTTCTCTTGTTGCTGTATTTTTCTAACATGTAGACTTATATTATTTCTGGTACTTCTATCTGATAAGCCGTGCTGTTTTGGGTTTTTCTAACTTTATACAATATAATGATATTGTGGAGTGAGCAATTTGTGAGTTGGTTCATGTCTTTGTCCATATCCAAGAGTTTACTTTTATTTTCTTGTTACAAAAATGAAATCATAACTGCTGTAGTTAATTACTTACGTCCTTCAGTAATGCCTGTTGTCATTAAGCTGAAGAACAATGTGAAAAAAATTAGAATTGTATCCAAATTATGCAGACATTTCTTATGTTACTTCAGGATTATTTTTATGACCTCTCTACTAAATGGGTTTGGAACACCTAATGTTGTTTTAGCTGCTTGTTTATAAAAAAAAAGCATATTGACATTTGCTTGGTAGTTCTACCCTATTTTTTTGATTAAAAAAACATTTTCTGTAAAATATCATGTTCCCCAATCATGTTTTAATAGTAAGAGCAAAGGATTTTAAAGTACACATACAAACACACATTAGCAGACCAGATAACTCCTACTATAAATTTCTGCTAGAAAAAAATGGTTACTTTCACTTCTGATTTTTACTCATGACGTAGCTCAATTTCAGTAATTTTGTCTGTAAACACCTGGACAGATTGTCTCTTGGGCAACTAAAGTCACCATTTTCCTACAGCTGACAGTGTAGTTGGCATCAAATCAGCACATCCTGCACAAAACTAAGTGAGATTTCATTGCTTTTGCACTGGGAAAATTGAAGTTAGGACAGCACAGACTTTACAAACCTGTCTGAGACACGTTTTGAGGTTGAAACTCAAGTTGTACAATCACAACACTGGTAGTGCTCAAACTTTCACAACTACTCATTTGCGTGCTTCATGCTTGTGTGACAAGGAGTAATGCATTGTTTTGAAGGACTTGGTTTTGCATAATTTTCATCAGCTTCTGTAACAGGCATCAGGGGTGTCAGGTGCTATTAAGTTTTTGAGTTGACAACTGAAAAAGAAATCTGATCCTGAGAAATTTCTTCTTTCTTCATTACAATGAACCTTCCCTACCAAGGGGCACATGGGAGGAACAGGAAACCCCTCTTTGCAGCTGTCCCAAAGTCTTGGGTTAATTTATTTTATAAATTTAGTTTAAATTTGGACTAGATATCAAATTCCTTCCCAACTGATGTTTAAAGTGGACTCAGAGCAAGCTTGCTCATGGGCTTGTCTGGTTGAACTTCGAATATTTTCAAGTCCAGAGATTCCATGACCTTTCTGGACATCTTGTTCCACTCCTGAATTATTCTTCTGGTGGGGAAAAAACCCCTTTTTTAAATCACAATTTCCATTTTAACTTGTATCCATTATTGCTGCTTCCTTATTCTTGCTGCATCACCATAAGAAGAATGTCTTTTTTTCTCTATACCCTTCCATTATGTAGTTGAACACCACCAGAAAACTCCTTCTCAGCCTTCTCCTTTTAAAGCAAAACAAACAGATGCTCTCAGAGTATCTTCTCAATACCTGTCTCTGGCCTTAGTTAAGTACACCAGTGTCTTTCTTGACCTGAAAGCACAAAACTGGACACAATATTCTCAGTACAGCCTCACAGGAGGCCATTACTTGCTGTCTATACTCCTAATCATAGAGCTGCAGTATGCAGCTGACCTTCTTTACTCACTCCCACTGGAGATGGTGTCCATGAGGATGCCCAGGTCCTTCCTTACCTGCCAAGCTTCTCTGCAAACAGTCAGCACTCAGCTTTTACTGCTTTACATCAGTAAAGCCTGTGATGGACTTTATATTTGCTCTTGACCTTTTCTTCTGTCATAGTCTAGTAACTATTTAATTATCTGAGAATCACACTGGAAATCAAGGTTATTGAGGTTACTTTATATATTTGCACACTAATGTGTATACAGGAAAGGGTGAACATACAACTGCCTTGTGAATGACTTGAATAAGACAAAGTAGAGTATCTGCCATCTTTTAGAGGTAGTGCAGTCCAGTGCTTGAGCTTGGCATTCTATAATCCATCCAGAAAATATACCTCTTGATATACCAAAGTGTGTTTCATACATTTCTGCTACATTTCTGAATTTCACTATATGTAGAGTGGAATTGTAACTTCGCATTTTGAATTTTCATTAGAGTAAAGTACAGATATGTCTATAAAGAAATGAAAATAAAATTAATTTCTAAAGTGGTAAAAAGTTGCATAATAGCTTTTTTGTGCATCAAAGTAATCCTGCCTTATTGAGAGCCTCTAAAACAAATTGAAGAAATATAAATAACACAGCATAAAGTGTTGCCTTTACATCGCCAAAGCCATCTTTTGCCCTGGTCCTATACTGATCCTGATTGTAATACTGTAATTTGAAATTTTACAATGTTCATTGAAGAAGCAAAGATTGTAGATGTTAGAAAAGATAACTCTTTCTTCAGAAGCAACAACGCCCCAAAGCACTAAGGCACTGTTAACGATAATCTGTTAAAATTATGTTTTGGCTATCATAGTATTGCATTACAATGCTGAAGGGGTTGTAATAATCAATTATTTGGCTTAATTACCTTTAGTCCGGTCTTTCTCTCTTTGCCCTTGATATGCCCAAGAAATACTTGCCTAAGTTAAGTGTTGGCCTTCAGAGAACAGTTACATGACCAAAAGTGCAATTCTGTGCACTGTCTGTAGACGGTGCAGGACCCAACACAGCAGGACATTCCTGTCTGCTTCTATAGCAGCTTTTGTTCTAGCTAGATGGTTTGAAGTGAGCTTTTAACACCAAGGTATTGTGTTGACATTGCGCAGCATTGCTGCTTCTGCCACGTAAGTAGGTGGTTAAAAGGAATTTGATTTCTACATGTTGAATATTTTTCCAGGATGTACTTATCAAAACAGAAAAGAAAACCCTGAGAAAAACAAAGAATAGACCCAGGAACTCTCTGCTGACAGAGTATAATCTACCTTCTGCTCCATGGGGGCTGCTTGCTGACAAAACCCTAGGTCTTTTTGGAGGTTGTACCAAACAAAGTGACGTTCATGATAAAATGAGGAAAAGGATGGGAAAATTATAGCATGCCTTTTAAAAACAGCAAAGACTGAAGCCAAACATCTTTAAAGGTCATTGAAATATGCTTTTGTTTCTGCTCTGATTTTCAGAACCCCAAAGTATTTTGTACAATATGTGCTTGAAAAGATGAATTTAAGACTGTTGATGATAGGCTGCTTTTGCAGCTTTCAGCCCATGAACCACTAAGAAAAATACAGGTCATACACAGTGGAATGCACTCTTCCCTAATCGTTGTTTACTACTGTGTAATTACACAAGATAGGGTAGAGCTTAATCCATTTGCAATTTTTAAAACCTCTTCTGAAGGATCTACTACTGTGTATTACTAAACTGGACTCAGTTACTGTGATCAGCCTTATTCTTCATTCTGTCTTTCTCTGGGGAGGATGAGAGAATGGCAGGGATGACATGGTGTGGTTTAGTTTTTAATTTAAAGCATTTTCTGTGACACATTTATACACGGAACTGTAGCAGTTTCTACAATTTAGTTAGACTGTTAGTAGTACAGATGACTCTTCTCTTACAAGGTACATCTGTCCTCCTTCCAGATTCTCTTGATGTTGTAGGTAAAAGGTCAGAATAAGTAATTTGAAATGTTAAGGCTGGAACACCAGTGCCTGTTTAAAGTGATGCAAGTTCAGTAGAAAATCATTCTACATTTTGTGCCTTGCACACTTTGTTTGATGTTCTCCACTTTGCCCAACATACTCAGACTGAAGTCAATGGAAATGTTGACAAGGGGTTGTCATGCACATAAGAATAATTTTGGAGGGAGTTGGAAATGTTCAATGGATCCAGGAAGGAGCCTTTGAAGATAACACATAAGATTCCCTCCAGCAGAGATAGGGTATAGGTATATAAAAAAGGAAAATAGAAACTGTTTATGTTATTCATCCAGTTGAACCTAAATCATTCATAGTGCTGTTGCAGACATCAGAGCAATTCTCAAAAAATTGCCCAAAATAAAATAATATCGTGCATTAGCCTGCACATGCCTCTCTACATTTTTTTCTCCCTCAAATCTAGGTGGTGTCTTTGATTTTACTCAGTGTTCTTATCTGGAATCACATCATTGTTACCCACATGTGTTGAGACTTTTGTTTGTAAAGCAAAAATATTATAAATAAATAACATGTTTCAATAATAAGTTTTTAACATTTTTTCCCATTTTTGTTATAGGTAACACCAACCTTCAGACCAAAACAGGGAGTATCACAGTAGGTAGGTTCTGCCTTCTCTCTGTCTCTTCCCATCTCCATTCTAAAAGCTAAATATTCACAGGGGAAGTAAAAAGGAGGTGATTTCACACAGATGTTTTTGCCTCCTTTTCAGGAGTAGCACTAGTAACTGTGGCTGACCATGACCCTCTCCAAATTCAGCCTTTTGTGGCTGGGCAAGGCACAGGATCTCACTTGATACCCAATAGTTGCTGAACTTTGCACAAGTTAGACTGAGTCTAGGTGTCATCTTTTAGATAAAGAGGAGGACACAAGAAAAGGACACAAGAAAATTCTTAAATGCAGTTGTGCCTTTAATGTAGTTCCTTGTCTTATATTTATTGCTATCAGTGATTAGTTGTGTTTTTTATATCAGGAAGCTAATTATTGATGTATTACTTATTTGGGGAGGGGATGGGAAGGCTTGTGATAACTACACTGTTTTCAAGCTATTATGCTAGTAGTTTTTCCTTCAGAAATTAAAATAGCTCATAAACCTTTTTTTGGGAACCTGGGCATTTGTACGACAGAATAACTCAGAGCTATCAGTTGTGGTGTACCTTATATCAGTGCATTTTATAGCACACAAACACCCAAGTGAGAAATTCAAATTCTAATAATTGCTATGGCAGAAAATTGAAGTAACAGAATCATAGAAGAGGCTCAGTGGTCTTTTGAATTTAGAAAGATTTCCTCAGGCCTAAATCTTGAAGACTTCTGCTGATGGTGTTAACTGTAGTCACTCACTAAGCATCTTTCAGGGACAATCTCTAAGGATTGTTCAGGGACTGTTAACAAGTCTTCTTATATTTCTAAGAGCTCTGTGTTAACATTCCTGGAAAATGAATGCAAGACACATTCTTATGACTTAGTCATTAAACCACAGAATTAAATTCAACTTGCTAGGCTGTTTTTCCTTCTCTTAAATAAACTCATAGGGTATGAAGAGTGGTTAAATAAAGGTTTCTTAATATAGAAGGTAGCTTTTTCCACCAACAGATGATAATTATTTTCCTTAACTACCCAGGTTCAGCTTAAGCATTAAGACACATCTTACAGTTGAAGAAACTTTATTTTTCTGATTTCAATTCTGACAGCACTAGTTAGACTTCATCTTTTCCTGAAGAGCATTAAACATCCCTGGTAGTTTTATGGATTTTTCTAAAGGTAAAAGACTTTTAAGATCCAGATTTTCAACTCTAAAAATGTGAGAACACCTCCTACTCAACCAGTTTGCTCAAGGCTTAATCCCTTGTTTCAGTTGGAAGGGACCTACAGTGATCATGCAGTCCAACTGCCTGGCTAAGAGTTGAGGTGTCTTGTTTAGTGGCTCTTAAACACTGATAGACTTGGAGCACGAGCACCTCTCTGGGAAGCTTATTCCAGTGTTTGACCACTCTACCTATAAAAAAATGTTTCCTAAAAAAACCATTCCCATGCAACCTTTCACTGGACACCAGGGAGAAAAGCTCAGCACCTCCTTGTGCCCTTCCCCTCCTCAGGAAGCTGCAGAGAGCAATGAGGTCACCCCCCAGCTTTTTTTTTTCCACCTTTTTTCCAGGTGGTTTGGTTGTTTGGGCTTTTTTGGAGCAGAATAATTTATCAAAAAGAGACTATGGCCTTTACAACCAATGGATATAACTTAAAATTGGGGTAGAAGATAGATCATTAAGAGGTAAAAGGATAGCCTGGATAACTTAGGAAAGGAATTGTTTTCATGAGAGATTTTTTTGCTTTGTGTGTTGCATCATTTCTTCTGCCAGGTCCCCATGGTAAGTATGGTCAGGACTGCTAAGGATTTTTCAGTAGTATGTGCAATTTAGTGAATTCTAATTAATAAATAATAGTGAAGTCTATTTAGTGAAGGCATTTCAGTTTCTTATAATACTTTTCATATGACAGTTTTAGAACAATGAACTAAACCAAGAATATTTGCCAGTTCTCTATCAGTAAGTAATACTAGATAGCTATCTAAGCAGGAATTAAATCTTCATCACACTTCGAATATGTTGGAGTTTTATGCTTTCTCCAGTCTGTAATCAAATCATAACAAATATTTTGTGTTCCTATTGAGATTGATTTTGTCAGTGGTTTTACCATGGACAAGGTCAGTCTTTAGGTGCTATTAGGAAAAGTATATTTTTGCTTAGATTGAAGGAAAGACACTTGTGTTTAATCCTTTCTTTAGTGCTTGGCTGATAAAGTGAAGGGAGAAGTGATACTAAATGTTACGGTTGTAGGCCTTTCACTGATCTTTTTGTGCAGTCTTTCTCAGATTATGTGACTTAGGTCTTATTCTTCAAGCTCTTTATTTTTCATAAAACCTAACAAAGACTTTTTTAACAGAGCCAAGGACATCTTGCTTCACTGTGCCCTTTATTTTAATCTTTTTTCTCTAGTACCAGTAAATTTTTAAATAGCAGAAGCTGCTCAAGAGTGACTGTGTGTTCCGTTTCCAGTAAAAGGTTTTGTCCTTGTTCTCCCCCTTGAAAAACCTGAAGAAAACTTTTTCCCTGTCAGTCCTTAGCAAACTCTGAATTCAAACTATACATTTTTTCCTTATTTTTACCTTCAGTTATTTGCATTCGTATCAGCTAGCACTGGATATGTATTTGAAAATAAATTGCCTTAGGTTTGGTCTGTCATAACCAAAAAATCTGTATTGTCTCGATTATTATTTGTTATGTATTTTGTCCTATCAGCCTGTGCTTCTTAGTATAAGGTAATTTTTCATTGTTGAAATATTTATTTCTTTATTTAGATTTGGGTACTTTTTTGTGCCTCATCTTTGCGGTTTTTTTTAATTCATTTTCCTTTTTTCCCCCTTTATTTGTTAAGAGTTAGAGACACAAAATTAAAACAACATCTTTAAGGACTTTGCAGCAGTGATGAACAATTACATGTTTCTTGGTATTCTTAATTGTATCTACACACTTGTATTTAATATCGTATCTGTAACATTCGTTACATAAATCATATTCAGTTGTTTCAATAAAATATATTTCATGTTACTTCCATAGGTCAAAGCTTAACAATTGTTTACTGTACAGTAGTGTAAAGTTTATTGTTTGGTTAGTGCTGCCAGGCTTCTTGGTGGTTTTGAAACTCTGCTGTAGTTTCTTCAACCATAGGAAACTTTGTATTAGTGAGGTACTCTGGGAGTCAAAATCTGGCAAGTTGTCCTCCCAAAACAATGTTCTTCACTGGAAACGTGTTCCGTTCCCCTCGAGGTTGTTTTTGGCTTTCCCAGTAAATCTATGCCTTGGTGAGCCTGTCCCTACTGCCCTCCTCCTGCATCCTTTATTTCTGTTGTTGCCTTCTGCAAACACAACCCAGTCTCTCACAAAATGAGGTTTCTTTTTGTTTTAATATATATTAATTGAAGTTCTAGGAAAGAACACTTTGTTCAGTCTTGCAGATTCACAAACGTTATCTTCCTGCTGGGAAGTATCTGACAGGAGCTGCTTTTGCATTTGAGGAGTGGGAAGAGAAAGGCTTCAGTGGATAAATGTCCCTCTAAAGCACCATCAGCTGGTGGTGAGTGGACTGTTTGTAGTTGCTCTCCCTGGAGAGAGCTGCTGTTCTGTCACAGGAGACTCTTCTTTCTTCCTAGAATAGATAAAGGAACATATTGTATGTTCTGTTTAAAGCAGAAGAGTCAAAGACTGGATGTTTCCTGTATCTATTGCCAACAAAATTTCTGTCAAGATTATGTGGCGAGTTGGTAATTGGCTGTTACTAAATTTGATGGGGAATATCTGCAAAAACTGCTTTTGCATGAAAACTTCAAGTGATCACAACTTAAAATCTTCATAAAAAGGTTGATGCATGTCAAATTTTCCAGTTCTAATGACTTTAACTTCTCATTATGAAACCCTTTTTAAAAGTCATCAGCTGAAATCAATGTTTCATTTTCACTTAGACAAGCAAAACTCTTCATTATTAATGAAGAGTTAATTTTTTTTTCAGATTTTGAACAGACATTCTTTAATACAAAGTTTGAGATGGCAGAAGCTTTCATGTCCAGTTCTAGTTATTAATGTTTTCTTTTTAGCCCTTCTCAGTTTCTCAGCTAAGTATGGATTAGCTGCTTTTTCTTAATTATTTCCCCTCCAAAGAAATCAGTGTTAGCTGTGGGATGAAGATCCTTTTCCATGTTCTTGCTGTTATAAGCAGCTCACTGATCTTTGGCATCTGTGCTTGAAATCTGGCATCAGAAATGCTCCAGATGAGTTTATTTAGAGCTAAAACTGTATGGCAAGAATAAAACATCAATATGAGACATCCTTGTTATGATTAATCAAGTTGATTTTCTCATTAATGCTTTTACTTTTTAAAATGAGAAGTTTCATTCAGGTTTGATTTTATTATTTTAGCTACTTCTAGCAGTTTGACTGTTGGGTTTTTTCTGTGCATATTCAGAAACCAGTCTCTATCAGTATCTCAGGATTTCTTGCCAATACTTTAATTTCTAGCATTGTCTCTAAAAATACCTTTCAGTAGCTGCCTCTTGCTTGTGTACGAATGTAATTTTTTATGCTCCTCTAGAATTTCTTCATAATTTCTTTGCAATTTTTATTAGGTATAAGCCTGTTCAGTAGTTTGAAAGTAAACTCTTTGGTACTTCACTTAATATTGTGGAAGTCGATGTATTTAAAATTGGAATACATTGCAAATAAAGACTACTCAATGTACAATTAAAGCTTTTTAAAGACTTTTTATTTGTAAAAATGCTTCTTCGCAAAGTTTTACGATCATAAATTTCTGCTAATAAGGTATAAAAGAAAATTTAGGCCTCCCTGTTCCAGGGCACAGAACAAATGCTGGTTTTCTGCCCATATTAAACATTTGTTGAAAATTCGGATGTAGTCAATCAGACTTTACAAAGCCTATACTCAGTTATTCTGTGTAACAAGATGTTGCAGTGAACAACTGCTTGGTTTTTGCATGGGGTAGCTTTCCTGGGTAAAGTTCTCCCTGCACAGAGTCTGAGCAAATGAACTCTTTCAGAAACTGAAATAGGTCTCAGTGTTCAAGTTCTGTGCTTGATCCTCACGCGAAGATAAAGACCTTCTGTAGAAAGATGTGCAGTGCCCTTGTGGCTGTAGAACAACTGGAGAGCACCAGCCTGAGGACCAGAGTGTGCCCCCATTCTGGACTGGGGAGATACGGTTTTTTTCAGAAACTTGTTATTCTAAGTGAAGTCTGACATTCTGTAAGTTATTATGAGACTTCTCAAACACAGAAAAATTGACAAAAATCAGTTAAGGTATAAAGGTAAGGTATAAAGAAAGATTCTGGCAAATGTTTACTTAGAGTGAATGATACACAAATTCTTTTCTTTTGTTTTTTAGATTCATCAGATGGAAGTCTAAAAGCTTCTACATACCATGGGATGATAGATGTTTATGTCAGTCAATTAAGAAAAGTGGATCTGAAATCCAGGAAAGGTTAGCAAACTAAATCAAATATTTTTTGTGGCAAATTTTGACATAAAAGGGAATAAGGGTTTGTTTTGGGTTTTTTTTATCTGTCTGTGAAAAATAGTTTGTGATTGTTGGTTATTTACTTTTTGTTTGCCTCATTATTGGAAGATGTCTATAAATGCTTAAAAGAGTAAGCTCTGTAAGGGACAAGAATACTTAAGATGGATTAAAAGTGTTTGTGTTTTTCAATGTTTTTCCTTTTTTTTTTCCTGGGAATATATCCAGCAGAATTCTGCAGAGTTGGCTAGGGTTACAGTGTTCCTTTGCTTTGAGCACAGTTTTCCTATGATGCTGTATGTGCAGTGATAACTGACACACATACATCTATTTTTCTTGCCTTCTGACTGAAAATTTGAAGGCAGAAAATTAAGATGGGAGAGCCTTACATTACCATTTTTCCTTCATATTCTCTCCTTCTTACTCACTAAAATTTCTCTTCTTAGTTAAAAGCTCACACCTAAAGTTGAATTCATGGTTTTGCCATTCTGAAGATTAATTCTGTAAATTACAGAGCCCTGAATACATAGTGTTAGTCCTAGTTTCAAAAAAAAAAGAAAAAACCAAAACCACAACAAAATGCAAACAAAGTCCAAAACAAGCCAAAACACACTTCAGTATTTTTATACTTGACTTTAATGTCATGTCAGGCACTTCAGGTGGTTTAAATGAGCATGGTATTTGGTCCACTTCTGTGAGACAATGCCTGTGCCCTGTTAAAACCTAACAGTTACTCAAAATGGGACTGATGGTGTCAATGCATTGAAATGTTTTGTGCATCTTTCTGTACAATCTATTGTGGTTTCATTAGTGCAAGGAAATTTATTTTTATATTATTTCTTGGTTATCTTTTGTATCACTTATTTTGCTAAGTTAATATCTCTTTGACCTAGTGGCAAAGAGGAATATATTTAATAAAAGCTAATTAATGTTGTTTTCAAAATATTTTCTGACATCTCTTCTTGCAGCACAGTTTAGTAAAGGCAAAGTTGAAATTGTGTTTCTGTTTACCCTGTAAATTCAGAGTAACTGCTGACAGCTGCAGTGTAGAAAATGTCCCATTTGTGATAAATGAGCTGCATGTGTGTCGGTTTTTATGAGTCATCACTGAGAACTCTCCAAAGAGGACCCAAAGATGAAGACCTTTTCTCTTTCTTATTCTAAAGCTTTTGTGTATCCAGCAAAATGCAGGCCTAAATTATATTGGAAGTTACTTGTTCATCAGAACTGTCACAGGCAAGTGATTCTCTTGAGTCTAAACTGCTTAGCTAGGGTTGGTTTCTGGTGCTTCATAGCTATTATTCTTACCGTGTTCTGCTTAAGCTTCTGGGATGTATGTCAAGAAACTGTTTTATGTTTTTCTAAAGTGAATGTTGAAAATGAGCAAAACTAAGGAGCACATAAAAAGGAAGCGTATTCTGAATTTTTCAGGTTTTTGATCTTATGCGTAGGAGAGAGCTTCCAAACTTTGTGACTGAGTTATTCCAAATATGACTAATGTGGACAGGTTGGGGGTCCACTGTCTGCCTTTGGTCTGATGCATAGATGCACATATTTGGGGGAAGCAGAAGTCAGAATTTCTGGTTTTAATCTCAAAGTAGAATTATTCAGGCCTCCAAAGCTGCAATTTTGCTACTAGTTTACATTTTAGTGATGCATAGTCTAAACTGGTTAGTCAGTTTTGAGACTGTGTCTGTTGGAGAATGTGAACAGCTGGCCCTGAGCAGTAAAGCAAAGACAATCACAGTTCACAGTATGTGAGCAATGTCTCATCCTTCCAGAGGAGCAATTCTTTCATCATGTGCCACGCAGTGACTGGGTTATTTGTCAAGTCTGATGCTCTGTCCTTGCTTGGGAATGTCAATAAGCACTGGAAGATGAACTTAAAGTCATAATACCTGTGAGATCTATTATATTTGCTTCCTTTCATCATCCCTGTAATAAGATCCTCTACCAAAAGACATTGCTAGAAGTGTACATTGCTATTTATTTTCATGTCTGTGCAGGAAATGCTGTGATACTATTTTCTGTATGTGACATACAGTGCTCTGTTTGTGATACATGAAGATACCTTCATTTACCTTTTCAGTGACGAAACATAGAGGTTACTATTTCTGAAGAATTTTAAAAAACCCAACCAAGCACAACCAAATGATGATTTGATTCAAGTTAGTGAAATAATGGCCTGTTTCATGCTTTGATCTCAGGGTTAAACTAACTAGCTCTCACTTAAATTTATGCCAGGTTCAATTACAGTCAAGGTACCTGCGTCTCTCAAAGCCTATTTAGAGCTGTCTGGAAGAAAAGTGGATGTGAGCTCAGAGATCCAATTAAAAGAAACACAGAGTGCCTCCAAAGATGATCACGTAACTATAAGTGGTAAGGCTTACTAATCTTGGCTTCCAATAAATGTCTGTCTGGCCTAAGTCAAAGGCATCTACATTTCTTTATTAGTTTATTGCCCTTGGAAGCTGCTTGTTTAATCTGCTTCATGTTCAGATGTTTGCTTGTGCTGTTGTACTCCCTGTGTAACTGGATGGCCTTGAAATTTTATTTGGTAAATGACTTGTGAATGTAATCAACTTCTTCTAACAAAAGTCTTAGAGCGAAATTCCTCCTTAGCATTAGTCCAGTGAATTTGTGGGAGATAATTCAGAGCTGAATTTGACCCATTGCTTTGTTGGCACAGAAAGTCACATAGACTTTCCTAGGCAATCTATTATATTAAAAATGTAATTAAAAAGTCTGTCTGAGTCAAAGGGGGAAGTAAAAGGGGTATATGGCATATTTATAAATGTACAGTAGTGCAGGATAGGCTGAGAAAAGATGGGTGGGAGATGAGAAGAGCAGAAAGCTGGAGCTGGAGGAATAGAGAGAGAGAGAGTACATGGAAAGGTACCTGCAATTACTGGAAGCATTCTTGTAAGGGATTTAAAATTGAACTTAGAATCCCAGGTCTTGCTGTTTCCTGCTTTAGAAAACAGTTGTACAATTCACTGTCAGAGTGTGTATTTCTCCCCTCACTCCACGTGTGGCTATCTAGAAGTTAAGACTGTTGCTTTTACCAATTACACAGTTTGCTCTAGAGAAAATATTAACTTAATGTGTCTGAGGGCTCCAGTTTTATGTTTGAACATGCTATGTCACTGTGACCTGATGTGATAGCAGATTGGGTCAGGCTTTGAGTTTTGCTTTGGTTTTAAACCTAAGAAAATATGCACAAAAACGCTTTTTCTCCCCCATGTAAGATGGCAATCTTGAAGTCAGGAAATATGAGAAGTGTAATTACGTAATTTTAGTATGTAGCCTGCTTATATATCTCTTCCTGCCTAGGAACAGTAACTAGCACTTAAATTTAGTAGTGGTTATTAAATACAGTTTCTTTAAAAACCATAATTCGAAGTTCTCAGGCTAGAAATCTGTGTAAGGACCCCAGATTCTAGCAAGACTCTATGGAATGAATCACCTCAGCAGTAAAACAAGACTTCTCCTCTGTGAATGAGGACCACTGGTCAATCAGTCATCTTGCTACTTTGGCAACATTAAAGATAAGAGTGGTGTTTCAAATATACGCAGCTGAATGACTTCTCTGGTTTCACAACCCAGTCAGTATTTATGTAGGACAGTCATTGCTGAAGCAGATGCAATTTTTCAACCCACTGTTCTGTATGGAAATGATCTTGGCACTTGAGGCCAAAAGCGACTCTGATGAGTTAGCTTTCAAATATACACGTCCCAAAGGCACAGAAATAATCAAGAATTACACAAAGGCAACAGCTTTAGCCCAATGATTATCAGTTGTTTAAAGAAGTTAAGGCATTACACAAAACGGGAGATACTTTCTATTTCTCTTTACTTTGTAGTATATTCTTTCTGCAGGCAAAGTACTTGCCCCCTCACTATCAACAGTTGCTTCTTCCTAAAGGTGATATTTGGTAATATTTTTGTATAAGTAGATTCTCAAATAATTGAAAATCATTTAATACAATTTCTGTATCCTGAGAACATTATTCAGTGTTGAAGTTTCAGGTACAAGGTCCATAGCTGTCCTGCTGCTATGACTGAAGAAATGTAAACTAGAGAGTGAAGAGGGGCTTTGCCAAGTGGATAAAAAGTGTATCACAAGAGCATGGCAGTTTAGGGGTTTATGCTTTTGAGTTCAAAGCTTATTTTAAAAATAGACGAGTTTTCAGAAAATCCAATTGTCATGTGAATAACACAGGAACTGTGAGCTTTTAGGAAGCTTTACTTTCGTCTGGGAATATTTGAAGGTATTAAGAGAGCAGGCTGTCCACTGGGGAGACAGGGCAGAGTTCTGAGACTTGGGTAAACATGCACTTGGTCCTGCACTTTCCTGCTCTAGGAAAGCCTTCCCTGCTGCTTTAGAGCAGTTACCAGGTACATCATCACCCCCTACTTCCACCCTGAGGGGGCAGTCAGTACACTGCAATCCCACAAGTACTCATGTCCAGGGTTTTGCCAGATAGCCAAGCAGTAGAGTCGGATTTAGTGAAAGCAAGAAGATGGAAGTCTGGAGTGAGTGCTCTAGAGACAGAGGGATGAGAGTGTGCAAAAGTGTTTTGCTCTTTTAGAAAAAGAAGGGACTTTCCTGCAAAATTGAGACGCTTGCTGAGAAAGGGAGGGAACTAGAGAGCAGTGACAGGGAGTCTGTTCTTTGAAGTAATTTGCAAGGGCAAGGCATCTGTTTCCATTGGCATCAGTAAATAGTCTTAGAAGTAGTATGTATGGTATACTGAAATGTTACAAAAACAGAGTTTATGCTAAGCATGGTCCAGCTTCCATCAGTGGTAGTGTTTGGCTGTCTGTTTTTAGAGTGCTTGAGTAATTCCAGTAATTTCTGATTGTAATTGTGTCAGGGTGTTCTTTCTTTTCCCTGGCAAGTAGGGAAGCTCTTACTGCTCAGTGTGTGCCTTGTCCCTGTTTCCAGGTCTGCCAGTGTTCCTAAATCTTAAATTGTTCTTAAAACAAGATGCCTGTGGAAGTAACTAGCTATAGGTACTGTATGTGGCAAGAGAAAGAGTAGCAGGCTAAAAAATATTAAATATTTAGGCAGAAAAGGAACTTAGGAGACCGTTATGTCAAAGGGATTGCAAATATGATGAAGGTCAAGGTTAAAGTTTATATAATTTTGATTTACATGCTTTTTAGACCATTTTCCAATAAGTTAAGTTCAAAGTACAAAGGTAGGAACAATTACCTGTATAGTCCCAATAGGAGCAATATTTAAATAATATCAAGAAACAGTAGCATTACACCATTGAAAACAAACAGCATATTAACTCAAAATAATCCTTTGGCTTTACATGGCATTAGTAATACTTTGCTGGAATGTGTCCCGTTTTGAGTACTGTGCTTCAAAACTGTAGAGTCTCTAAAGGAGAACATGTGATCAGAGTTCTAAAATCAGGATTAACAAGAGAAGACTGAAAAATTCTGGTTTTGTCTCAAAAGAGAAGACAAAGGGAAGAGAAGATGCATTTTTCTAGTACATAAAAAGTTGCTACAGAGAAATAAATAAATTGTTCTGTCCACTGGCAATAGGACTAGAAATTATGACTTGACCTTATGGTAAAGGGAACTTAGATAAATAGCAAGGTAAACTTCCTTGTAGCACTCATCTTGGGAAGCAGTAGGACTGTCAGTACTGCAGATTGTGAAGACCAGGTGATGTGACCACAATCTCAGACCAAATTCATTGCTTCCTCAGGAGGTTGTTTCAGCCCTGTTTTCTCATGTCTCAGGTTGATGTGACCATCTGCTCCCACCCACTCCACAGTAACAAAGGAAAGTTTTCAGGCATGTGGGTGGATGGGGACTAAATGAAATGCAGCCACTGGACACACTTCAGCCACTTCGGTTGCCAGCTTGTGTGTTGACAACTAAACTTGCTGTAAAAAGTCTTGCAGTTACTCAGACACTTTATTTGAATCCTTGTATCTAATGATGTCAACTTCCAAACAAAATTGTCTGGAAAATAAATCACGCAAGCCTCATCTCTGAGTGGTGCCAGAGACTTACCTGATTTTGGATGTTTCTCTATCCCTGCCACATTCATATCCAGTGGCAGCTTTTAACCTGATGCCATCCATCTGCTTGGTGCTGAGTAACCTTTTAACTTTGCAGTCACTTCATCTGGTTTGCAGCAGTTGTGTGAGTTTCTGTGGTAAAAGTCGCACGTTGTCCCGCCGTGTCCCTGAGGCTGTGGATGTTTGTCATTGTTATTGTGTCTCCCTGTTCTTAGCTTCTCAGCTGGCAAACCTCTTTGTATTTTTCTGTCCTTATACAAAGAGCATATACTTTGGGAGTTATTGTCTTCTCCCAAGGCAAGACATACTTGCTGCCAGTTGTTGTCAGCATGACAAAAATTGCAGCAGTTAACAGGACTTTTAGGTTTTGGCACTAATCCCATCCTGCCTTCAGCACGAGTTTTGCGAAGACACCTCAGAGCAGGGTTCCTCTGAGCCGTGCCTCTGGTGACAATGGAGGTAATAGGGCTCTCTCATGTTAACTTATGCCTTCCCTTAGATGTGTATACAGGACATGGAGAGGAAATCCCCCATTGGCTTCTCTAACTCCTTTTCTCCTGTGAAAATTTTCAGGTTCATGTTGCCTCTACCTTACGGGTTGATCGAGTATCCAATTATTCTTTTAATACGTCAGAACTTCTTAGCTGGCATTCCTGTGCCTCTGGAGAGTCAGCCTGTCTATAATGACCAGATTCCTTTGAGAAGATGGAGATTGACAGTACTGTCCTATCTCTGACTTTTCATGTTTCTCTTACTAACATGCTTCAGGTCTTCTCGTTCCCCCTGGTTCTCCCCATAGATTGTGGTGAGAAGCACGTTTCTCCTAACAACAATCACTCACTCAGGCATGCACTGAAATATTACAACTTCCACATCTGCCTGTTCCCAGCTGGAGCAAAGGGGATCTAGACAGGTGTACTGGGACAGCAGCCTATGGAATGCTAAGGCCTTCCCTTTAGGATTGCTTTAAGCCTAGTATGCCAGAGGGGGCTGACTGCATGAGTCTCTTATACCATGCACAAAGCTTTACGGATGGATGTGTTTAAGAGTCTTCATTGTGAGAAATTCTATACTGTTTACTCCAAGGTAATGTCTGTGTTTTTAGCTGCCTGGAGTTCGAGGGTTGAATACAAACACAGCTGAAGGGGCAGTGAATAACATGAGGCAAGCAACTTGCCTTTAAAAGGGAAATAACTGAAGAGCTTGTATTATGTCAGTCTGCTGAAACTTCAGGTTTTATCTGACGCTTACCAGCTGCCCAAGTGTAGAGCTCCTTCTCCCACTGTGCAGCTGTCTTGGGTTTGTTGCAGTCAGCATTACAGTTCTGATCCCAGGAGTAACACTATCTGCTGTCATGGCCCCCCCTGTTTAGTCTGTTCTCAAGGCACTTCAGAACTTTCCTCCTTTCTTAGAAGCAGTTTTTATTGACTCTTGGCCACTAGAACTGAGTGGGAAGAGCTTTGTTTTACAATGTCCCTCTACACACTGCCCTCTGTGAAGCCTTGATCCTTAACCAATATCTTAAAAAAAAATAAACACAGACCCAGGTTGTATCTGTAAAAGATTACATTCCTTGGAGTCAAATAGAAAGTTCATCCAACTTTTATTAAACGCACTAGATGAGATGCTGTCCTACAGATTTTTATTGGTTTCGGCTTGCATTCAACTCAAGCTGTTCACAGTCTTTTGATATATACCACAGTCCTAACGCTACCAGTGAGCAACACTTCAAATATGATCCTCTTCTTGTGTTTTGTGGTATGAAAATAGAGCTCTCAACTTCTCCAGTCTCCAGGAAGGTGACTAAATAAACAGTCAGTACTTAAATGTATAAAGTTTTGCAAAGGTGTTACCTTCCTTTAAGCACCACATGCTGGGGAGGGGGAAAAAACCCAGCCTTTTTCCTGGGCATTAAATTGAAAAGGTGGCCATACAGCAAAAGGGTGTACCTGTCTGCTCTTGAACTCATGCTGCTGTCTTGACTGGTAGGTTTTGAAATTAATTTTTTCCCCTCCTCATTCTCAGTCCAGGAGGCTGTTTGCTTTTGTGATTTAATCAAGCTAGCAAAGTCTTCCTCAAAATCCACTTACGTTCTCTTGTTATTCAAAGTACAAGCAGTGAGTACAGTTAAGACCAAAATGGTCGTCAAAGGATATCCAACTTTGGCAAATCTTGTTGCTTGATTAGTGCCTCATACACAAAGCTATTTAAATATCTGAAATAACTTTGAACCTCCTACTAGTGATGGGCTTAATAACCTTAATATTTGCCTTACAGGCAAATTTCCAGAAAAAATATAAGGAACAAAACTTTTTTCTACATTCACATAGCAAAAGCAAAATGAGAAACAGAGCTCAGACAAGAACTCAGCTTTAAAATGGCTCTTGTAAATTTGCTTCAGTGTTCTCTGAACTCTTCTTTAACTTTTTGGCCAAGGTGTAAGCAGTGCATGCAACCATTTACAGCACTGTTTCTATGCTTCAGTGTTTGTTTCTTGTACTGAAGTACAAGCCATAGTCACAAAAATATGATAGAGAGGAACTGGGGCCAAGCAATCCGATATGCACTTTCTGGAAATATATCTCTGCCCTGCATTTATTGTGTCCTCTCTCCCTAGGAGAAAAAGCTGTATTTTTAGTGTTCTACCACTCTGTTAAAGGATCAGCTGAAAGTTGCCTTTATACTTCTTTGTTGGTTCAATTTCTTGTCACCTGGAAGTTTTTTTCTGTTTAAAAACCAGACTGATTAAATGTTTTAAGGGCTAGCTAAGCTTAAAAGACAGATTCTGTTTTAATTTTCATTCTATACTCTCTGATACAATACTGTTGAAAATCAGTGATTCAGGAAAGCTTTGAGGAACTGATTTTTCATATTTTAATGGATTTCATATACAACACATTTGTCCAGCTTGGTGAGGATCATCACAGATTTAAGTCTGCAGGTAAATGGTGAGTAGGTCTGTGGATTCTGCTGTACAGTAGGAATGATACTGACACTGAGTGTGATTGAGACTTCTGCTGTCTGGAGCAATCAGGAGTGCAGAAATTGAACTAGGACATCCCCATGGAGACACCTGAAGGCATGTTGTAGTCTGATAGCAAGGGACACTGAAGTGACTCTGATATTGTTGGGCTCCTCTGAGAACTCTGTACTTCCAAACCATACCTCAGCCTATGGTGAATTTCTATGGATTTGGCCCATAAACTTAAATGGATCACACTTAGAACTGCTAAAGCACTGAAACGCTATTGAAAAGTTCTGGCACATAGGCCTGAGTTGTGGAAACCAATGCAGTGATGTCAGTTGGAGTTTTGCCACTGTTTTTGCTGTGGCCAAAATTTAATTTCAGCTGTGTTACAGGTCAGAGCAGAGCAGAGCGTGTTTGCAAAGTTGGTTCAGAGTCTGCTTCCCTGCCATCCCTCTTGCTGTTCCAGGCTCAAATTAGTTCTAAACTTAGTATTCACACAGTTAAATGAACACTAAAGTAATAATAAATGATATTTTGTAAAGATAAACCAAAGTGAAGGTTGATCTTGTGATAAAGGCACTGATTTGGGACTTAAAAGATTCCAGTTTAATTCCCAATATGGACACAAATCTTTTGTATAAATTTGGAAGGTCACTTATTCTCTCTTGGCCTCAATTTCTTAATTATAAAATGAGACTGGCTCTTCTTTGTTATGGAGTGAGCTTTTCAGAGCATGACTGTGAACATGAAGTTTATGTGAAACGTGTAAGAAGACAGATACCTCAAGGTTGTGGGGGTTTATTTAGGCCATTATTCTAAGGGAACAGTAATAGTAGCAAAATGTCCAGCCATCTGGACAATCAGGTCTTACTATGTCTCTTTTCAGTGTTTACAATAACAATTAAAATCTTTGAAATTACTTAGCCAGATTAGTATCTCATGTAGGGTCATGGTTTAACCAGAACTGGCTATTGAGCACCAGACAGCCACTCACATCCCCACCAATGAGGTCAGGGAGAGAAGCAGAAGAATAAAAGTGAGAAAATTCATGGGTTGAGATAAGGAGACTTTGAGATTAAGACGGTTTGATGGATAAAGCAAAAGCTGTGCAGACAAACCAAGCAAAACAAGAGATCCTTTCAATACTTGCCAGGGCTGGCAGGTGTTCAGCCACCCCCAGGAAAGCAGGACTGTGTCTCATGTAACAGGTACTGGGTCAGACAAACGCTATCACTCTGAATGTCCATTGCTCCTCCTTCTGCCAGCTCTAATACTGAACATGACACCATACAGTTCAGAATATCCCTTTGGTCGTTTGGGGTCAGCTGTCCTGACTGTGTCCCCTCCCAGCATACTCTGTGCCCCCAGCCTCCTCGCTGGCAGGGCAGTATTAGAAGCAGAAATGGCCTTGATGCTTTGAAAAGGCCACTCAGAAATAACAAATTTTCTATATTGTCAACACCATTTTCAGCAGAAATCTAAAACATGGTCCATCCTAGCTACTATAAAAAAAATCAACCCTCTCCTGGAGGAAACCAGTACATGGAGGTTTTGTGTGGCAAGGTTTTGGTAGTGGGGTGACTTCTGTGAGAAGCTGCCAGAAGCTTTCCCCTATGTCCTCAAGCCAGCTTGAGGGTAGACCCACCACTGGCCAGGGCTGAACCCATCAGAGACAGCGAATAACAGAGTTAAAAAGGAAAAACCCTACTGCACACCAGCAGCTGGAGAGAGGAGTGAAAATATGTGAGTGAAATGGCCCTGCTGATACCCAGGTCAGTGCAGGGGCAGGAGGTGCTCCAGATGCAGAGTAGAGATTCTCCTGGAGGTCTGGTGGGGTGCAGAGATCCACCTGCAGCTTGTGGAGGACTCCATGTCAGAGCAGGGGAAGAGCATGAGGAGTTCTCCTGCAGAGGAAGGAGTGGCAGAGAAAATGTGTGAACTGACCAAAACCCTCATTCTCTGTCTCCCTGTGCCTCTGGTGGAGAGGAAGTAGAGAAATCAGCAGTGAAATAAAGCCTAGAACAAAGGGAGGAGTGAGTGGGATATGTTTTTAAGATTTGGCTTTATTTCTTATTACCCTTCTCTGATTTGATTGGGAATAAATTAAATTAATTTTTTCCCCAAGTTGTTTCTGTTTTGCCTGTGACAGTAACTGGTGACTGAACTCTCCCTGTCCTTATCTTGACCCATGAGCCTCTTGTTATATTTTGTCTGGCCTATTCATCTGAGGAGGAGAGTGGTAGAGTGGGTTTGGTGGGCAGGGTCAACCCACCATAACACATTTCTTAGCTTAGAATAAAAAGTGCAGTACTGTGTAATAAAAACCACTACTCTATTGTAAGGATGTATTATAGGAAATTAGATTAACGCAAAAAAACTGTATCAAGAAGGAAATGTCAGAAGTCTCTGCTAAAAGTACGTGAATTCTACCAAATGAAAGTGCTATAAGTGCTTCCAGGGAGCTTGGAAAAAAATGACAATGTGAAGATGATATGTTTACTCTGTGTCAAATTAAACTAACAGAACTCTCTTTTCCAGGTCATATGAATCAAAGGGATGAAACAGACAAATGGATTAAGGCTGACACACAAAATGGCAAGGTGTGTCTTAAAAGCCAAAGCTGGATCCAGTCTGTCAAGCTGAAGAGTTCTTAAAGGTGAAATAGGCCAAAGAGATTAAACCAAGAAACTACACAGGAACATTTCTGTAAAATTATGAAACTTTTTTGAAGTATGTTCTTAATATAAAAAGAAACAATATTAAAAATGAGAGCATTTTAACCCAAGATTTGCCTGTGACAGTGGTGGTACTAAACAGTCTGGTTTACTTTTAGTGCCTTTTAGGAGTGAGGTGATCTTACATATATAAATTCTGAGTAACTTGACCCACTTTCCATATCAATTTAAAAGCTAGTAGCTTTCAAACAAAAGTTTGGAGTTGTCCTTTAAAAATAAGAAAAGCATTTTCAACACTTCCAAGATGACATGCTTTGCAAGCTCTGTTATACTTTTAGATTAGATGTCTCAATACTGTGGGAATTCTGCTAGTTTATGCAAAATGCAGAGAGTTTTCTTCAGCAAGATTTTATCATGGATAAGATAAAATCACTTTCAGTGTAGCTCTTATGTGGTCTTCTAATTTGGTGTTTGAACCCTGAGCAATTTCTGCCTGGGCAATGGGTACTCTCTGTGTCAAAATATTTCTGTGGCAGAACTTGCTCTGTGTCATCCTGAACTGCTGATTTATGGATAGAAATAAGAACTCCAGCTATGTCCACCACTGCTCATCTGCAAAGAAAAGCTTTTAAAATAAATAAAAGTGCAATGGATCTGGCTGATTTCAAGGGGGAACACTCCTCAACTGGACTTCAGGGGAGAGTCCACATGAACATTCCCCTGAAGGAAAAGCTGCCATGGAATGGAAGTATTGCCCTAGTAACTGAGAACTGGAATCTCTTTGGTTGCTACATTTGCAGTGACTTAGAGCCCTGTCCTGCAAAGCTGCGAGGCAGCTCCTGGGGCCAGGAAGGCAGAGGAGGGAGGTGAGGGGAGCAGATGGGCCCTCCACAAGGACAGGCCTGATTTTTGTGGAGGATTCTGTGTTACTGTCATACAAACACACAGTAAAGTAAATGGAGCTTTTAAGAGCCTTTCCATACCTCTCTATGGCACCTTATAAAAGCAGTAGTGAAATTTGTGTTTTAAGCTGAAATGTAAGAATCCCTGACAACTGAGGGGATGGTGAGGAGCAGGAGAGAATTCAGACTGTCAGTTCAGACTTTAAGTTTTGTATATATATATATATATATCTACTTTAGGTCATAATGGTACATTATGAAATTAACTTCTTCTTTGCCACAGAATTCCCCAGGAGGTATAATTGTCCCGAATGGACTTCAAGAGTCAAGGGCAGCATTTCTATTGTAACTCAGGGTGGTTAAAAACTCCACATTCTGTTTCCTGTTGTGTGTACTGTTTGTTGGGATGAGGTGGGCACTGATGCATATGACAAATTATATGTATTTTTAATATAAACACTAATATATAAAACATTTTTGATAGTATTACTAAAGGCATTACATTATTACTAGACAAGAGTTATTATTATACTTTTTAAAGTTACAAATTTAATAAATTATAATGGTTTTGGATACCCAGAAAAATATTTGAAACTAGTGATTTCTATGCCCCGCTGCAGCCAAAGTGAAAAAAACACCTCAAAATTCACACCACGTGAAAACATAAAAACAGTCTAGTAGATATTTCACAAGATCAAATCCGTTAAATGGTCCCATTATTCACCTGGAATACAAAGCCCGTCAGCCTCTGAGATTAAGGTTGTGTTTTTTGGGACTGCTGCATCAGCAATTTAAGGGATAACATAGTAAGAAAACATGTTATTTGTTCCATAGTCAAAAGAAAGCAAACTCAGGCTCTGAATTCATTAATTTTCTAAATCTAGCAGGAATTAAATGTCAGGATTGTTAGCTACTTGCTTAAAGAAGTCTAAATTAGCCAGCAGAAAAATTGTGCTGCCACTAAAGCTACTGATTATATTCATTCCAACCTAATACATGTTGAGACCAGCTAGAATGTTAATATAAAGGTCAAGAATGAGCTGAAGGAGGACAAATCCTTGGGAGTTTCCCCAAAGGCATTGCAAAGTGTCTTGTTCTACTATAATGAAGTGAAAATGTATTTTTCTCTAGACAAGGGAAGATTAGTAGGTTATCAGCAATTAGAATGGCAAATCCCTTGTGTGCTCATGTATCTTTTTTGTCCATTTGGTGAGAAGACATATGCGTGTAACTGGAGCAAATTCATGCTTTAACACTTTTTTTCATCTGTGCTCCCTTTAATTTGGTTCTACTCTCTCAGCTGCCAGCCAGTCCACAATTCAGATCTGCAGACACAAACATCAGCTCCTTTAGAGAGCTGGACTCAGCCCAAGAGGCTTTTATGATAATGAGGGCTCTGGGTGCACAAGTGACTGTTGAGAGTGGAGAACTGTGCTTAAATGTATGGGTGTAGTTGTGTATTAAAGAATCTGTAGTCACTACCTACTCACTGCTCTCAATTATTCAAGAAGGCTGTACTTGATGAGTACCAGCCACATCAAGTTCTCTGAGGAGCTGGAGTGTTTATGTCCTGAAGAGGACCTTCATGGCAAACAAGAACCTCAAACACATGCAGATTTATTCACTGCTTACTCTGCACGGGACTACAAAAACTTTTATTATTGAAGGATGAAGACAGCTTGAATCAACATCTGAGAGTTAGCAGTGCTGTCTGAGTGCAGCTGTCTTGCTTGAAGGCATTCTTACTCCTGTGAGAAAGATTTGCAATGCTTCCTTACTAATGCAACAAATGGCCTTTTATTAAAGTGTGATTAGTTTTAAGAAAAAATAACAGAGTGGTCTTTTCATGCTCTAGAGAAAAACCCTTGAACTGTAGAGATGTTGCACAATTTCTTCATTTTTTTATTTTGAAGAATTTGTTTTTTCAGGCTCTGATCTGTGTTTTTTGGTGAAGGTGGTTATTTTGCCATCCTGGTCATACCCAAGCCAGGAAGGGGGGTCAGCATTATTATGTTCCTGTTTCTCCAGTTCAGCTGTGTATTTCTGACAGCTTGTCTGCAACAAAGAGTTTAATAATAATAATGACAAAAATTTTCAGAGGCTGTTTCTACAAAGAACACTAAAAGCAGTTTAATGAGAAGTTCCTTGTTTTAACTAAAGCTATCAATATTGTAAGGGTGTTGTGGAAAGTAAACCAGAAGATGGTTAGGCCATAGCATCACAGAATAAATTAGGTTGGAAGAGGCCTCTGGAGAGCATTTCAACCTGGTGTTGTTTTAAATGTATCCAGCTAGACCAGATGAGTCATGGCTTTTTCCAGACGAGTTCTGAATATCTTTAGGAATAAAGGTTGCACAGTCTCTGGGATCCTCTTCAAGAGTTTGACCAGCTTCCTGCTTAAAAAATTAGTTTCCTAGTAATCAGAACGTAATCAGAATTTTACATATGCCACTTGTCCCATCAGTGCATCTTTGAGAATGATCTGGCTGTGTCTTCTCTTCTGTGTGCTCTGGTCAGAGTTAGAGACAGAAATAAGGTCTCCTCCATCTCGAGCCTTCTCCTGTGACTTACCAAAGCAATTCTCTGAAGGTTCTTCACACGTCACATGCTCCAGCCCTTTAATGGTCTTGGTGGGTGTCATCCACACTTGCTCTAGTGTGTCAGCATCTGCCTGAACACAGAGCTGAGTAGGTGATGCCACTGGAATAACAACATTCTCTTCGGAAGAAAATATAAAACCAAACAAGATAAATGAACCAGCTACATCCAAAGGTATCACAGCATCTCCTGGGTGTTTTCTCATAGCTCTGTAGGAAGGCTATAGTAACTGTACAGGTTGCTTTCTCTGTTTTTCTATTTGAACCAGTGTCTGTGGCACTTCCAAGTATTTTTACCCTTTCCTCCTTCATCTTATGTTGCTTTTTGGCCAACCTCTCTACTGTAGTTATCTTCTGTCACCCACCTCTTTTACCGTGTATTGTTTTAGAAATGGAATTGAGTACGCAACAGGCAGCGCTACAAGAGCCTTATGGTTACCTGCATTTACCTGCATTGGCCCTGACCTGCCCCAAGGCTGCGTTTGGCAGCTTCTGTGACAGCTGATCCAGATGCCCAAACCCATCCATGACCCCTCAGATCTCCCTCACCATTTTGTGGCCACTGCCCTTTTGCAGTGTTAGAACACAATGCTAATAAACTACATCAAAATTTGAGAAAATCAGGCCTCCTGAGTGAGACACTCTAAAAAGAAGAAGAGCAACTCTCTCCCTTCTTTTTTGGCAGTGTCAATCCAGCAATTTTCATTACCTTCCCAGGCTGAAGAAACTGAACCCACCACTTTCAGTCTTGTGAATGTGTCTTTCTTTCCATGCCTTGTGTGACCTGGCTGCCAGCCCAGTCCCTCTGAGCAGAGCACCCTCCTGCCTGGCCTCCCTCTCCGCTGGCTCTGTGCTCCAGAAGCCCCTCTGTGCTGAGCCTACTCCAGTGCTCCTGGGGAGGAGCCAACTCTCTGCATCTCCCATCCTCTCCAGGAGATTCATCCTAATCTGATGTGTCACAGCCACAGCAAGGCAGTCTTTCTCCCTTCTGGCCAATTCCTAAGATCTGGAAAAATATAATATCCAGACAATACCAGAAAAAAATCCAAATTGAAGTGCTCTGTTATCTGCCAGTAATGCTGCTACAGTGTTTTTTGCGTTTTTTTTCCAAAGTGGAAATGCTGGAGATGGTTACAAGAGGCAGATGTGCCCAGCTGTAATGCTTACACCACTACAGCAGGAAAGGCGAAGTGGGCAGGAGTGGAAAAGAGACAGAATTAGTGAAGCAAGAAGGGCTTGTTTTCAACCACTGCAAGATATTTTTTTTATAAAAAGTCCAACACTGACACACTCCACGAACACAAGGCTGCATCTGTTTTTATATTAGGGAGGCCTGTGCCATTGAGGAATGTGTGCACAATTTATATGAGCTATAAGCTCTGACCTATAAAAACTCAACTCATCCAAGTCCAAATTCCTGTTTTTCATGGAAACTGCGATGTATAGCGGCTGTCTGAAGCATGTATAAGGGGAGCTGTTACTATTTTTTGGGAAACTTACGATGTCCCATGCCTGGAGCTACAGATGAGTGGTTTGCCAGAAACAGCTATTCATTAATCATCAACACATGGTAGAAAGATTGTTTATTTAAGATATACTGTACTATGACAGAGCCTGTTATTTATTTATTTATTTATTTACTGTCTTAAATGAGCACATTGATGAATAAAAGTATTGTAGCCGATAATTACAATTGTCTTTGGCAAAACACCTATCTCTTGGTATAAGTCAGACAAAAGTACTGGCCCAAACACATGGCTTGAGCAGCACTGGAATACCTAATTGAATCTTTACCTAAAGTTTAAATCTGTTTTCCTGAGAGGGGGTAACTGGGAAATACAGTTCTGCAACGTGGTCTGAATCCTGAACCATTCAAAAGTTCAACAGTTTTTCAGAATCACAGAATGTGTGAGTTGGAATGGACCCACCAGGATTATCAAGTCCAACTCCCAGCCCTGCACAGCACCATTCCCAAGAGTCACACCCTTTGCCCAAGAGCCTTGTCCAAACACTTCTTGAAGTCTGCCAGGCTGGTGCTGTGACCACTGCCCTGGGGAGCCTGTTCTGTTTGACTGGGTCCATCATAATAAAAAGCAGAGGTTTTGAAAAAAACTTTTTGAGATGAGGTTAATCAAAAGTAAAAAGTAATGGAAAACAAAACCCAAACATGGGAGAACTGTTTATAGTGCAAGTACAGGAGAAATTAAGCAAGTGGAGTCAGGGAGCTGACGGGAAAAGCAGGAAGCATCCTGTAGGCATACTCCAGGTTACAAAAGGTGATTAGACTACATGGATCTGAGGTATTCTGAGCTCTGTGTCTGCTGCAGTGGTTTATTTTATGGCATCCAGTTCATGTGCTCTCAGTGACTGTAACATGGCACTCCAGGAACTTCTGTGTCACTTCCAAAAAGAGATTTACAGTCAGTGAGAAAACAGTACTATATTTTTGTTGCTCATTAAACAGAAGACTTAGGAGTAATTGTTGTTGGTCTTTTACCAAATCATGTATAGGAGGTCTTCATTCCGATTCCATGTTTGTTGGATCTTTCCTACCTTGAGACCTGAATATTTGCGTAACACCTAAGAAATTCTGCTTTTTCAGGAAAAAAAAGTTCTTGCAATCTCCTTTCTAACCAACAGCAGCCATCAGAAAACACAACAACAACAAAACCAAACAAAAATGAAAGTCTTCTCCAAATGTCAAATGCATTGTAACTATTAAGACCTAATGTAATTTTTGTTTAAAAGGAAGAAATTGTAAGAGGAATTGTTGATGAGTTACTTGTTAACAGTGTAGTCATGAGTTTGGGAGAAATGTAACTAGTTATATTAGCTCAGACAAGAAAGAAGGAAGCACTTAATTTTTCTCGTCAAGAAGATCTTGTGGGGGAACGAAACTGTTACAGATGAGATGTAGTTTGGGGAAAGCACAAGACTAGCTGGCTTCTCTGTCAATGACACCTTTCTCATTTTGCATCTAGAAATGTTAACACAGAATGTTTTACAGGGAACAGAAGTGTTTCTCTAAAGATGCCAGTGTGTTATTTCCTGCAGGATTAGTCTTAAATCAAACTGACACAACCTTTTCCTACATTTTAGAAAGCAGTGAGTTAGCTTTCTTTTCCTCTAGCAGAAGAAATCAATTGTACCAGTACTATGTACTTCCACATTAGATTATCCATGATTCTTTCTGCCATTTAGAAACTGGATTAACTGAAAGGTCATTAGCCTCTGGATACAGAAATATGCAGCAGGATACCAGACTACAGACGTTTTTTTTCTTCTAACATTTATTAAACCTGGAAACAGGGCAGTATGTTGGCAAATAAAATCTCAAAATGAACAACTGATATGCCCATAACTGTTTCCTATGAAGCTGCATTGGACTGAAACTTGAAGAACTTTGTGGCTCCACATGTTTTCTATTTTAATCTATCAAAACAGTAAAAACAAAAAAAAAAATTGAAAAATAATGTGGCACAATACAAGAGATATTATTCAATATTTGCATGGTTTAATCTATTAAGAAATGTCTGCTAGGACTGGTTAGTGTTTAACAATAAATAATGGGGAATTCCTTTGGAACAATGAAGTAGTATTTTATGCCATAGATATTTTAGTGCAACTTTAAACTAAAAACATCTTTCTTCTATTGCTTATTTAGAACCTAAGCCACTAGCATATTTAATTCTCCAGACGAATGTGATTTTTATATAGATGACCTCTTCCGCCTCCTTAAACAGGGAATGAAATGTCTCTGCAATGTAGATTTCACGCCTGCAGAACATAAATTACACCTGAAACCAGCCTTTGCCTTCTGTGAAAATCTAAGAACCTAATTATGGTTTTAAGAGTTAGTCTGAAAACAGAGAATGAGGGCACATAGTTTTATAGAAATATGTGACAGTGACAATACTGTCATTGCTTTTGATGTTGAAAAGCTACTGCAAGATAACTAACTCTAGAATCATGCCATATTTTACTGTACTTTTGATTAGTTTTTGGCAGAAGATAAAATTTTTATTATCTTTGCCATATTGGCCTTGAACTGCAATTAAAAAAAAAGATTTTCCTAAACTGGGAAACATACAGGATGTGGAACATATCTGGATCTAGCTGTGAACTCCCTTTTATCTTCTGAATATCGTTCCATCTGGATGCAGCCAGTATATTCTGTGGCCTGACAAAATCTAGGGTGGAGTGTCTTTGGACCTGTTGTGAAAGGAACAAGCAAAAGATGTTTAGGACTGAATTATTCTGCGTAATCAATCCACCTAATAGGTGTTGTCCCAGACTCAGATGGTGCAGGGTAGGAGCTTCCTATTTCTGAACATACAGTGTAAAGGATTAGAGACTGTGGCTGGCAAGGAAAAGAACCCTCCACTGTCCAGAAAATGAGACTCAAGAAAATAAAATTGGCAAAGTTTGCCTAGTTCTAAACATCACAAAAAGGGCAAAGATAACACTGGGTGGAGACATGTGTCTCATGGTTGCTTTTTTATTTTGCAAAGATGTGTAACTCTCCAGAGTTATCTTTAGAGTAAAAATAACTGGTTGGGAAATTCCTTGGCTGAGTTAGAAGAGTTTAATCAAGACCTTTGGAGAACCCATTGCACTTGGGAGACTCTGAGGCAGAGGCATAATCCTGGGTCATCCCAGGCCACAATCATGCAGACGGGTTTCTGAGAAGTCGTGTCAGCTCCTTGATGATGGCTCACCCAACACAAATTGGAATTTGCACAAATTTCTGTTCCCATTACATCTCACCTCTACAGGAAGATGGATCAGCAAGCAGAACCAGGAAGCACTGTCACAGTGTTGCTGCTCTAAACAGAGATATGAAGTCACAGAATAAACAAGTCAACAACAGTAATATGAGGATAAAAGAAAATCCCTTGAGGCTTAATATGAGAAAAACTGTAAATCAGAAAATTATAAAGAGATTAAATTAATCCGAATTAATTTACTTTTTTTTCCACTTACTACGGTTGCATACCAATCCTTCAAAGCCCTTTCTGTATCTAACAAGTCTTTAATTAGAAGTAGAGATTTTAAGGAGGAAGTGCTGAGATGACATTGAGAAAACTACATCTGAGAGAAGTGAAGAAAATAAGACCAATGACAGCAGAATTGTTTGTGGTAAGACAGGGAAACAGTAGAGGAGGGTTTGGAAAGTGTGAAGCACACTGGAAATACCTTTTGAGTTATTAAGCATATGCATTGGTCTTGTGGTCTCTAAAGTGATTATTAAATGCTGGAATGGTTTAGCAGGAAGTACAGTACTTACAGAGGACCTGTTAGAGCTGGAGCTCTCCTAGTATAGGCTATCTATAGTATACCATCTAGGATGGTATTATGTATTTCTTACTCTCATAAAGTTATATACTCAGATATATCAACCATGTCTAATTTCAGTTCCTTTCCACTTTCAGGCCCTGTATCATGTCTGGCCACTCTGCTGTTCTAGGTGTACAGGGCCTAGTCTGTAATAGTCTTAACCCCCATGGAAGGGTGGTGGACATTGAATCCACATCTTTTGAGACTCACACGTGACAACTCAACTCTTAACTCAGCTTTCCCAATTTTTAAGAAGGTAAGAAAGAAGGCTCCAGCAATTACAGGCCCTCCAGTATCACTTCAGTGCATGGTAAAATTATAGAGAAGGCTATTCTGAGAGTAATTGAAAAACATTTGAGAGACAATGCAGTCACTGGGCACAGCCAACATGGGTTCACAAGGGAGAAGTCCTGCTTAACCAACTTTATTTCCTTTTATGACAGGGTTATCCACTTAGCTGACCAAAGGAAGCCAGTAGATGTGGGGGGTTTGGATTTTAGCAGAGCATTTAATACTGTCTCCAAAAGTATCCTGGATAAACTGTCCATCACTCAGCTTAGCAAGTCCATAATACACTGGGTGAGCAACTCGCTCGCAGGTTGGGCTCAAAGGATTACAGTAAATGAGGTTATATCAGGTTAGTGGCCAGACACCAGTGCTCAATTTGTAATGCTTTTATAAATGACCTGGATGCAGGAATCGAATGTAAAGTGTGTGAATGATACTAAACGAGACTCCCTGCAGAGTAGAAAGGCACTACAGAGAGATTAGGATAGACTAAACAATTGTCAACTGCGTGAAACTGCACCAGAGCAAATACTCAGTTCTCCACCTTGGATGGGGTAAACCTGGTTATACATACTCCCTGGGGGATGAAGGGCTGGAGAACAGCCCTGCAGGAAGGGATCTGGGAGTTTGGGTCGACAGAAAGTTGAATAGGAGTCAGCAGTGCCCTGGCAGCCAGGAGCGCCAGCCCTGTCCTGGGGGGTATCAGGCACACGATCGACAGCTGGGCAAAGGAGGGGATTGTCCTGCTCTGCTCTGCTCTACTCTGCTCTGGGGCAGCCTCACCTCGAGTGCTGTGGGCAGTTCTGGCCACCACAATGTAAGAAAGACATTAAACTATTAGACAGCACCCAGAGAAGGGTAACCAAGATGGTGAAATATCTTGAGCACAAGACTTACAAGGAGCAGTTTAGGTCACTTGGCTTATTCAGCTTGGAAAAGGGAAGGCTGAGGCGGAGGTGCTGACTGGTGATAAGGTACATGCTGTGTCAGGGGAAGTTCAGATTGAACTTTAAGAAAAAGTTCTTTACTGAGATATTGGTCAGTCACTGCAGCAGGTTCCCTGGGAAAGTGGTCACAGCACCATAGCTTGACTCACTCACTGTAACCATGCTGTGTTTTGAGCACAGGCCCACATCTACTTTTGCCATATACTGACATTGGGAGACAGCCCCCCACAATCCCTTGGAGTGAGCTCATGTACATGGTGTGATGGCTGAGATCATTATACCCAGCCTGGTTTTCTCATTCATGTTCCCATGTGTGCTTGAGGTAGTGTCCTATGTCTGCAGAAACTTCCCTAAGAGGACATTGTGTGCCATAAAGAGAGACAGAGTCTGTATTTCTCTTCACTTCTGGCTGACACTAGAATATGCAGATAACGCCACCAGACCACAGGAGCTCTAAGACACCGGTGTGGACACCCCCTAGATAAAGAAGCAAAATGGCTCAAGCCAGATACCTAGCATGGCACCATACCAGTGAAGAAAAAAAACCTCATGTTTGGGGGTTTACAACCACCTCTGAATCAATATTAGGAAATATCTTCTTGGTAATTTTTCTACAGTACAGTGTTGTGAGAATCTGGAGTTGCTCACAGCCTTTCCAAAGATATCTCAGGTATTGCCAGTAAGATGAATACAACCTGAGATGTCCAAGAAGGGGAGACAATGGCAGGCTGCAGCCAAGTATTGGATACACGTATCAATCATCTGTAAATGAACCAACAAGGCACGCAGAAGTTAAAAATTATTGAATAGATGAAAAAAACCCACAGAGCACAACTTCAGTGTCTGATTAGTACGAATGCTTTTAAAATTGATGTAAGATTTCTGGCACAGCAGAATTCTGAATCTCTGCAACAGGCTCCACAGAAACTGTCACTTTCTAATATTAGATATTAGTTAACTGTTATTCCAGTCTAGTTTTAAATATTGTGGAGTTTTTCACCTACTGAGAATGGTTTAACTTTCCCACCCATATATGTGCATGCAGCACATAGAAGCCTTTAGCATTCGTGCTATTGCGTTGCTCTCACTAAATTATTAGGATGCACTTGTACCATTTTTTTAACTCAGTTCCTGTTACAGACGAGTGTCTCACACCAAGACTTTTTGAATATGTGGTTGGTTTTTTTAGCTCTGAAGCACAGCTGCTTAGTTTCACCTCACAAGTCCATTTTTCAGGAACTGATACTCTTTGCCATTAATACTGGAAGTTGCATTTGAGAAAAAAACGACACACAGAGTCTTCAAGGTATATAAGCAGCCATGCAAGCTACTAATTGCTCCACTGACCTCAATGGGAACAGTCAAGAATACATTATGCACATACTTTAATTACCTTGTTCATTCAGGACCAAAAGTCAAGAGGGAACATAATAGAAACCTTAAAAAGATAAAGATAAATTTAAAGATACTTGATTAAAATCACTGGAGCGGGGCGGTAGAAAGAGAGATGAGGATTTCACTTGTACTAAACAGCCAGTCTTATTCTAAGGGATAAGGAGGTAAGATAAAGCTGAGGCCTGGGGTTGTGGAAAAAAAGTTAGCACACTATCTCATGACAGTTGTCCTGGTATACAGAAGGATGTATATGGGCTTTGCTAATTCCAGATCTATTTATATGCTCAATATTAAGATCTGCAATAGATTAATGAATAGATCAAAATATTATGAAGTAGATTAATATTCTTATTTTTAAAAAAGAAGTTTCTGACTCTGAAGTCAGTAACTGGTATCAGATGCATTTAGAAAAATCTACATTTGTCATATACTGGATCTTATTCCCTTTAGAGGACTGAATGACAGAATTCATTGTTCATTCTATTGTGTCTTCAGAACGTAGCTATTTAAAAGGCCAATTCATTTAACTAGAGATTTATTTTCAGTTCTTGCTGTATTTTTTCATGTGTAGAATATTTCCCACAGCAACTTCATTTTTTTCCTGTGAAATAAGAATTAACCTTGAATCAGGCTCATTTCCTGAATAAGTCTCAGAACAGCACTGCTGAATATTTTATACAATCAGCATTTGCAAAATGACTTGCACTTGCCCTCGGTGTACAGAACCATGACATGGAGACTCACAGCACTTCCACTGAAGTCACTGCAGTTTGTTGAAAGACAATTGATTTGCCTCAGAATATAGGATTAAAGTGATAAACTCTTCCAATTTTAGAGCAACCTGCATAGCACATTCAAAATATTCTTAATGTACATGTATTTCTATATTAATTTTTTCACATGTTATCTTCCTATGATTTTTTGGTTCTTTTTCCTGAAAATAAGATACCTGATGTTGCTGGACACATTAACATTCATCCTCTGGAACAAGTCCATTCCAACTCTAATCTCCTGACCATTTTTAAACAGTTTCTGAGTGGAAAATATTTCTTTATTTAGCAGCTGGATACCCTCAATTTACACCACAGATTGCCAAAGGATTTTTAAGACCCATTAGCTTTAACATCCATAGGTGTACCCATCCCATTTTATGGAGCTGCAAGCTGGATTCAAGTCAAACAAAGACTTGTAAACTTATGGGTAGGTTTATGTGTAAGAGTCTTGATGTTCTTTTCTGAAAATAGTAGGGTATTAGTATTTAACAGATTGGCTTTAAACTGTTTAAAGAAAAGATACCATCTAGGAACAAAGAATTGGGAGGGGATTACTAGGTCATTGAGTCGACTCATTTTTCCCATTTGCAGGAACTGCAAAATACGACCCAGTCCATTCCCTTACCAAGAGCCATACTAACATTCCTTCATAGTTTGCCCTGTCTCCCCTCCCAGAAATCTGTACTGTTGCAATCAATCCTGTCTGCCACACTTGCCTGACATGTTACATACCAACACAGGAAAACAAACCAAAACAAACACCAGAAAATGTCAGTAAATACATTTAGGCTGGAAATCGTCAGATTTTGTGGTTGTCACAGCAATAATTTCAAAAGGGAACACACATTCAGATACAACAAAAAGAAAATTGAGATGCAAGGCTTTAATCAAAAACAAATGATATAGAAAATACAAGAAGCAAAAATGCTGTAATAGAAGTTCATGGTAAAGAGGAACTAAGTTTCACTACAGATGAATCTTAATCTAAATAGTTTAATTTCAACCCTGAGTGCTTCATCTTTTAGGCACCTCTTCTATTTCAAAGTAGCCACTGCCTTGCCATGTAAAGACACAGGTATTTAGTTCTAATGCCCCAGTTTATGCTTTACCTGGGTTCAGAAAAAGCACTGGAAAAAAAATATCACAAGTAATTAAAACAAAGCCACAATCCTGTGGAAGCACCCAAAACACCAGAGCCTGGGAGAGTATTTGCAGGAAGTGGTATATAATGTGAAAGCTCTTCTCTCTTCACCCTTCTAAGACATCAACCCCTGGAGAGAAAAACTTTTACCTGTTACGGTGTGGACACCTTTATACTGTAACTGCAGCCATTAGAAGAATGCCAAATACTCCCAAGAGCCAAGTCTCAAATCTCAAAACTCACAGAAAAGCAGCTGCATGATGCCAGCAAGTCAAATTTCTGGATGAAATAGTAATTAATTCTTTGCAATAGCAATCCCAGAACTATCACCCTATTTCTTATACGTACCTTCGGGCAACCCACTATGTTGACAGATTTTAGTCTGTGGCAGTGAAATACTATTGTTTTCACAGTTTTATCTGTCAGCTGAGGGCAGTAGGAGACATGGGCAGTGTTCCAGGTATCCTGTGCCCTTGCAGAACCCAATTACAATACGTGTACATCAATCATTTGTTCTATTTCAAACACTTCAGTTCCCTAGGTACCCTTCATTGGTAGTGAAGTCATTCTGCTGTTGACTGGGAATGTCACTAGAAAGAGAAGAGATGCATTGAGAGGCTATTTCCTATTGCTTAGATACTATACTCTGGGTTCATTAGACTAACATTTATGAAAGTTCTACTATATATATTAAAATATGTTGAATTTAGGTTCTTTAAATTAAGCACAACCTAGAGCCTAAAATTTTGTGCTTAGAGAATCAGGCCCAAATACATTCATTCTACTACTCTCTGCAAATGCCCATTTTTGTGCATAATAACTTTTCTTTTCCTTTTCTTTTTCTTTAATGAACAGAAAACTGTATCTGTATGAATCACATTACTTTCTTGGAAGGATAAGAACCTCAGGACTGTCACTCAAGAGTTCTGGGTTCTGATTTGCTCTGTGGAGTTCAGGCCAGTTAACTGTGATACTAGATGACTACAATTTCTACCCTAATATTTAGGGTGAGTAAATATCTGCAGATCCTACTGACCCCAATTCCACCACCTTCATAACAGATATTAGCTTTTTTCATACATTCTGTAGAGCAGATACTCTTGGAAAATAACAATGGAACTCCTGTGAAAGGAAACATAGATTCTTAAAATAAACTTTTCTCCTTTGCACTCTGAAACTTTTTTTACCTTTCAGCCTGAATCCTTTTCAAGCCTGAAAACCATCACTTCTAGGCCTACAAAAAGAAGTTAGACCTTCTATTGAAACCTTATGTGGAAACCTCATGAAAAGAGATGCCTAAAATTGCATTTCTTCCCCTGACAGCCCCATGACATGAGGATCACAGGACAGTCTGCAGCTCTACCAGGGGTTTAACTTCAGTCAGAATCTCTCCTCTTCTGTCACGTCCAGCCTAAATCTGTGGTGAGATGTCTTAAATGTGTCACTGAACTAGCTTCCAGGCCTGCTAATCTTGGCCTAAGGCCAGAGTAATTTGTCATTTATTGGAATAGCAATTCTACCTCTACAGGGAAAACAAGGAAATACATATAGTAGATTGAATAAAAACCACTGCTTGCATGAAACTTTTCAAAGCTTTCAGGAATTAGTCCTGAGGTAAAAAGACTAAGCACCACATGGATAAATAAAATGTGTACACACAGACACAAAAATTCATTTATTTATTATGCACAAATGTTATATATTTATCATTCTGAGAAAATTACTTCTGCAGTAATCAGACTATTGCCACTAACACACAGCTAATTTTTCCTTATGTGAAACAGGAACTTGCACAAAAACACAGGGTTGATCACTAGAAAATATTATTTTTGTTATGACAAATGATTATGTGTTTCTGTGTTATTTTCATAAGTCTTAACTAAACAGATGCAAAGATACTTATCAAATCTGAAATTTGTTTAATAGACTGTACTTTTAAGATTTTTGTCTGTAGCTTTACTCTGGTATCTTTTTGTGTGTGTGTGTGTCTATTGGTACAGCTATATCAAAGCAGTTCTTCGTGGGCTTTGGGTCCTTGTTTTATTTTACAAAATATTAAAGTGTCAATGTTTGAACCTCGGATTGGTTAATGTGGAAAATTCAAAATCTGTATTAACTGGCTTCTCTGCCATTCCTATTTCAATCTTAGATGTATGGGCTGTTTTTCACCTGTAATACAGAAACATTCTACACCCAGCAACTAAATGTTTTTTATCCATGTGCAAGAGAAACTGCACTCCTTTCAGAATTAGGCCTCAGATATGATGACTTAATCACTACATTCTCAACTAGGGTATGTAACACAAGCTGAAACCAAGATTTCAATGCCTGTTAGATATGTTTATCTTGTTTTTACTAGCATAGCTTTTCTACATACTTATTTAAAATATCTGTCAAAGTTAGGTTCTGAATTTACTCTTTATTTTGAGTATACCCCTATATGCTTTTGCAAATAGCACTCAAATGGTGTTTGCAATCAAAAGAGATGGCGCTTTGTTTGCTCTCTTCATCTCTGTATCCCTGGTTCTATGTCTATAGAGAAAACAACAGAAGAGGTTGTGAAGGCAAATTATGTTTGCAAAACATTTAGACAATATAAAACGTCAAATGCCATATGAAGAAAATGTAATTTTCTAACTTAATTGCACAATTTTAATTCTGTATGAATAAGGCTTGAGGACACACACATACATCAATGAAAAGATCAAATACAAAATTACTGCTCATTAAGTGAGCATTGTCTGAGTTCTGAATGAACAAAGATCCTATTTTCAAAATAAGGGATCTCATAAGTGTTTACATACTGTTTTAATGCCTGGGAACAGGCAGTGGGATTACGATGGGATTACTCTCTGCAAATTCTCCATAAAATTGTGTCCTTAGATTCAATTTACAAAAAAAGACTTGTCATTTTGTTTTGAGTTACTCCATATCTCCTCTTTCTCCTGCCTTCCCTAGATCCATGACAACAGGGCTTCTGCAACTCCTACATGTGCTCCCTGCTGCTGCTTTCTTCCTCAAAAAGCTCAAATTCATTTGGCACACAAAGAAAGCAGAACCACTTCTTTTTAACAGTCTTTTTTTGAACTTCCTCTGTGTAATGAGACACCTGAAATAGCTTCTTAGCCATGAGCATGGCACAGCACAGAAGTGGATATTCTCCTCTGAAAGCAGCTGCACTGGCACCACACGACTTTCCATGAGGTACACAAGATGTACATACTTGGTCATTATTAAAAACATGGAACTTTACACAGAACATTCATGAAAGATGAGTCAGAATTATTCCTAAAGAAACAAATGGCCTGACATGTATGTTGGGCAACAAGATTTAATCCAGATGCAGTTCTTGTGGTACAACAACTGACTCATTTTTATAATATATGGCTATAAAATGATGGATGTTGAAGATTTATAATGGAAAAAATGTAGAAGCTGAAGAAGACTGGGATTATGTGATGGCATTGGCTGTACCTGCAGCCTTATGATCTGCAGCTGTTTATGGGGATGAAATTGATACCATTAAAAAGACATGATTTATATATATATATATATAACATTTTTGTTATATATAGTTAGGAACGATTCTCAGTTACAAAAAAAGAAGTGCTCTTATTTGGATGTCAATTCCTAACAAGATGGACGGTTCTTTCTACTACTGCAAAGTTACCTACTACTGTTTATTTCTCATACTGTTTTGAAATACAAAGTAAAACACAAATACACAGTAAATCTATGCAATCATATTGAGTTTGTCAAATCTCCACAAGAATTTTGGTAAACTTCAAGCAAGCTGTGATAAGGACAAGGAATTTCACAGTTTAACCATACATTTTGGAAACAGTCATCTCTTCTTCACTCTGAATTTTCAAATTAAGTTGATTTCATGCCCACTAGATTCTGCATGGAAGTAAACAGCAAAAAACTGCCCCCTATTCACCCTTTTCAAGATACAACTGAACAGATCGCAGGCATATGGAGCTGTAGGAATGAAAAGGGGGAATTTATGATGTAGAATGGTGTTATGAAGAATGAATGATGACATGCAGAACAAAACAAGATCAGTTTTGGATATGGTTAATCTAATGAACTAGAGGGGCTCCCAGGGAACACCAAGAAAAGAGGCAAAGTTTTACCTGAATTCACTGACGTTTTTGCATTGTGATACAGAAAGTTCCAATATTTTTCCATGGCAGCCAAGGGCTCTCAAGCCCTAAAAAAAAATCCAGAAAAATTAATAGAGAAAGGGAAAAAAATCTGTTTTCCTACCTGTTGAGAAACAAAGAAATTGAAGAAAGGTAGTGTAGTGTGAAATACTTCCACCAGTAAAACACATTTACAGATCTCCTTCAAAATTTGGGGTTGAAGAACTTTTAGCAATTCTTGGGGGGGTATGGGGGGGTGTTTGTTGTTTGGTTTTTTTTGTTGTTGTTTGTTTTTTGGGTTTTTTGACATTTTTGTTTGCTTGTTTTGTTGGAAGAATAAAATGCTATTTGCTAAGACCAAATGTCTTAAAATTACTGCCTTTACCATTAAGGGCTTTATGGCCACAGCTGTGCCACAAGACAACATTTGAAATGATGCTGTCACACTCAAAAGTGTATGAACAACTCCCATATTCAAAACAATGCAGAGGTGAATACTTCGGTAAATTCCCATTTCAGGATTGCAAAAGGATCTAAAGATGTTTTGTGATGTTTACTGCTTGTACACGAGGAAAATGGACAATGTTCTGATCCTAAATGCTCTAATTTGAAGAAGAATTAAATGTTGATTTTGTAAAATTCATTTTGAAAATCACAGCAGACTATCTCGGTACTTCATATCAATAAAGTAAACTTTACTGGAAAAAAAGTTATCACTATATTCCACATGGTTAATAAATTATCTACAATCAGACAGTGAGCAGCACTACCTAATTGTAGGCAGAGAGGAAGTATCATCCTGAAAAAATAAGCACATATAAAGAGTGTCTGGAACCCAGATGTGGACACTGTAATGATAATGCTGGAAGAGTGCGGCTGGAGTTCAAATTTTGCAGATTCCTGAAATCTCACAAGCTGAATAGATACAAACAATGGAAGAGGTTTCCAATCCTGGCTACTTATGAAAACACAAAAATTTGCATTTCTCTCAGCAGATGCAGTTATCTGGTGAAAGTTATTTTCAACAGCTTCGTGAAAACCCACAGATCTCAAATTTTTGTTGACCAGAGTACTCCTATTCAAGACAATAAAATAGCTATGTGCTTAAACCTAAAATGGGTTTATGCCAGAACTTGAATTGCTTACAGCAAAGACTGATGGTCTGATAGGAGTGATCTCAAGACCATAATTTCTTCTGGCATTTTTCTTTACTTAAAAGTGGGACCACTTTATGAAATACTAAAGAATATAATAAAGACTTTTTTGCTACATGACAATTAATGCTGCTATCACTTCAAAGTTAATTTAGAATCATTTTATGTGACTAAAGTGACATCGAATCACAGAAAAACTATTTTTTATACATGAAAATCAATGTCTACATTGAGGCATTTTGTTAACAATTACAGATTTAAGAAAGGAAAGAGTGAAGACTTGGAAGACAAGGAATGTCATTAGGAACTATCTATTACATAGAAAAACCATGAAAATTTCACGTTTCCAAAAAGAAACCTCTTCAAACAAGCTCTGTACAGGAACTTTAATCTATATGAAATTTTTTACTATTATTTTTGTATCTAACACACATAAAAGGTGTCAGTCATCACTAGTTTTATTAGACTTCTTGATTTTTTCCCTCATAAATAATGTCAGGGATCGTCATCTGGGATGTTGACCTATTTCTGGAAAATTTCATCTTCTATACTAAACCTCCTGACAATTATGGAAGATATGGTTGGAGCGATCATATTGGAACTCCTGGAAACAGATGCTGGCAAAACAAATACCGTGCAACACACAGACTAGGATCACCCACTCTAAGATCACCCACTCTCCAAAAATCTACTTCCCCTTTAGTGTAAATAAATGACGAATGTATCTTGGATGAATCTTCCATTGCTATGGAGAAAGGGACGACTTTGTCCAGCATCTCTTCTATAGCATATTATCATTTCCATTTTGAAAACAATTTAAAAAGAAACTTCTTAATCCTCTGTAACATCTGATTTTTCTCAAATAATTTTTACATTTTTGTTCTTTTTCAGTTACTTTACAAACATAAGACCTACTGACATTTGCAGAACATAATTTAGTATTATTTCACCATGGTTTCTGTAGGTGAGAAAATGAGTATTGACTGTACCAGTTGGTGAGAGTCTTCACTTGCTAGAGACAAAAGCCACCTGAGGCTATGACATACCGAAGAACCACTATTCATTATTTATATTCTCATACTGAAAGTCTCTGCCTTTCTACTGCAGACTGCAATGAAGGTACTGTCTCTAGCTAACAATAACCATGTGCTAGGGTATTTGCAACTTCTTCTGAGATTTCTGTTCACATATCTCTTTGCAACCTTCAAGGTCAGCATCTGTAATGTATCTTTGTGTTCCAGAGATATACAGATGTTAGTTCCTGTTCATACTCCAAACCAAACACATTGACTCCAAAGTGACTCCAGACCTGGAAGATAGCTCTTAAGAAGTATCTCCCATCAATGTCCGAGCCACTTACTATTAAATCACTCAGTTTATCCTCTAAAATGCTCAGATTTATGCACAGATTAGCTACAGTCAGGCATTGAACATTAGAAGAGAAGAATGCAATTCCTACAATGCAGATTCATTTTGCCATTAACAACACATATATGTCAGATTCACATAGTAAAACCCTCCTGGAAAAGGGGTACGTTCTTATGCAAATGTAGCTATACTGTTTCTAATACCTGAGCTAATATAAAGGTGGGCTAGGAAATGTAGGAACATTTTTCTCTTGCAGATATCCCTCTGGCACATGCCATAAAATTTAATTTCTATACCTAACACCATTTGTGGTTAGACCAGATCATAGCTTACAAACTATGATTGCCAATGTTTCTTGAGACAGTCCAGATGACAGGGATTCCATTGTAACGAAATATCCTGTAAAAATATCAAGCCTGATTTTCAACATTGTGGAGTACTTTTAATTGCAGCTGATTTGCATTGGGACTCCAGGTGCTGGCACATCTGGCATTGATCACAATGACTCTTTTCTAGTATTTCCTATTTTTATGCAGCATTAACTTTCTAAGTCCCCAGACTAAATTCTCTCTTTCTCCATTCTCCTAAGCAAACTGGACTTTGGATCCCACTTTAATATACTTTAACTTTTTCTTTTCCCTGCCTTGGGAATGTGAGAGATTTGTCACATCCTTTTGTTTGGAAATCAAATGCAACTATTCATTTGCAGTCTGTAGCTGGTTATATCTATTAGACACAATATATTTTTCTTAACCTTTACAAGGCTACTCCTCGGTCCTACTGGCCAAATTTTCTAACAGACCAAAAAACAAAGCCAGGCTACGGGTTCAAGTCACTGCAGATTCAGAATCCCACTAAGAGTGCTAAAAAATCCCTCTAGATAATTGTGGAAAGTCAAAATGCCACTTTTGTTTGGGTGGGGTTTTTTCCCCCTATTTAGAAACTTATTATGAAAAGATTAGTAAACATTTGTGTTGCAGCCTGGCCTTCAGGACCAGTCAGGATCTGGAGATCATTAATATACAAGAAATGAAAATGGTGCTAAGTGTTTATAAATTCAGATAACCTCTACTCTGGAGTACCCAGTGATTACCAAGCATCCTCAGCTTCAAACACTAGCTACACACACAGAGCATCAATTCAGCCAGAAGAGAGAATGGGGTCTTAGATTATTACAAGAGAAAATTTCATGCATGACAGTCATTGCAGAAGAAAGTGAAAAAGCAGAGAATAATTCTCTGTGTACTTTGTACATCCTTTTATCTTTTTTCAGTAGTGTTTCAGTAGTGTTTCAGAGTTGTTCCCATTTTTAAAGTGTTGTAACTATCTTTTATGTTTCAGGCTATTTTTTTTTCTTTCTCGTTATTACACTGCATATAACTGACCACTGCTATTAAGCTTTCCTGAGCCTATGTCAGGGCATTTACTGTTTTTGTGCGGAATGCTTTATGTAACTCAGGAGTCAACTAAGTTTCTTTTATTATTCTTTGCTTTGCTTTTCTGTCTAAATCCTGCTTGACTGAAGACATTTTCTTCAAATGTCCTGACACTTTTATACTTAATCACTTTTCTAAGGTCCCAGGAATATGGGTGGTCCAGGCCATACGCATCAGCAGCTTGTGTCAGAATGAGGGAAGCTGGGCAGCTGCAGGCTCTCAGACTCACCCTTGCAGCAAAGCTGCCAGAGCCTTGTCATGTAGACATTGGGGAAAAATCAAGACATTTTAACAAACATATGGATAGTGTGAGAATAAAACTTTTGACTCTAACTGTTTCTCTAACTCATGGAAGCAGTTCCAGGGAATCTGCTTTCATAAGACAGACAGATTTTGGTCCTAAGTGCTAATGTTACCATCTCTGTAATAGAAGCTCAGACCCCTTGCATATATTGTAAATAATTTTACAATGATATCTAAAATTTTTGTAACATTATCACTGCATGGACACATTCACCACACTCACAATTTAAGTACAGAAACTTCATTATGCCACCAGTTCCTCATATGCTTGAAGTTCACTTCCTTTTCATTGCATATTTTTTGTTAATGAATGGTCTTATTTAGCAAGACACTTAAGCACACATGCAACTTAAACACGACATGAATTAATTCCCTTATTCTAGCTAGTGTTCACAAGATTCCCAAGGCATGTTTTCTTCATACAAAATGTACAACTTTCTATGCAATACCAAAATCTGAACATATGCAGTGATTAATTTATTAAATTTCCAATTTTCAGTTGAGAAATAGACTCAGGGTAAGTATAATAAACTTCTCCAAACATTAGACTTTAATGTCTATGTTTGAAGAAGCAACAGAAGAGAAAGGCACCAACACTGAGGGGAAAAACTTCCATTTTGCTTAAGTCAGTCATGCCTGAGACATGAATATATAAGAAAATATGGCTCTGTTGTATCTTTTCTCCACTATCCTTCCCTTAAGTATATGCCATCCTTATTGCAAGAAATTCTGCTCTGCTTTGAAGGGAAGAATGATTCTGCTGTCATTTGAAAAAACAGAAAGGAAAATTCTCCTGTGTAGTGCAAATCTAGGTTGCACCTTCTAAGTTTTAAACACTGAACAGCAAAACAGGAAGAGCAAGAGAGATCTACTGCACAGACTGCTGAAAAGCACATGAGCTTTACGATTTTTCTTTAATAAACACAGCATACGGGTGTTGATTACTGAACATGAAACATTGTGCTCTCTGTTGCATTTTTAAACCAATACTTAGAAAGTCTAAGTTGAAAAAGATCCTAATCTGAATTCCTCTATATGCTAATAAAACATAAAATATAAAGTCAAAGCATACAAGTAGTAGTTTGTTACAGAGCAGACTGATAGATTTCCTTTTATCAAGTAATATTTTAAGACTAGGAAACTTATTTAATATTTAATGTGTTGTTTTACATGTGCATGAATTTTACATGCTTGAATACAGCAGACAGCAAAAACCACAGGTTTTTTCCTATTATTGACGCTCAGAAATTACAAAAATTAAAATGGTCAACTTATCTGTCTTGTGGGAGAGAGAAAACTGAAAGCCTTAGCAACGCAGTGTAAGCAAAAAATCTTGGCTTGTTGCCGAGGTCATGGGTTGTGCTATGTGAAAACTAGAGTAAGAAGAAACACAGCATTTTAAAAGACTAGCTGTGGCAGGCAAAGAGAAATAAAACATTTTTGTTGTAACATTGCGGGACTAAATTCAAGGCAGCATACATTTCATTCAGATGTAATTTTGTGATATTTTAAATGAGCACATAAAGTGAAGTCTTCTTGGATTCCCTAACCCTCTTCTTTTAGCTTAAGTTTGTATTACCTTCTGGCCTCCATAAAAGATAAAGGCTTTTTTTTTTTACATTTTAATTTTTTTGCACAAACTCTGTGTTAGAGCCAAATAATGAGGTTCTTAGTCAGAACTGTGTTTGGACAGTGACTGATGAATGGTCTCTATGGAAAGCTTTCTTGACAAAGATTGTCAGATTTCTGTGTTCAGTGCAAAGAGTTTGTCCCAAAAGTAAAAGAAACAGCTTTCACAAGGCAGGACCTGCCAATGTTTAACCTGACTCCCATCAGTGCTTTTTTTTGTTTTCCAGTTTTAGCAGCTTGACATATTGAAGATACCTTGTTAGTAATTCTTTCATTGGCAATTGTTTTCTAGACCACAATGCAGAGCAGTGCCTGTTGGAGCTAACACTCAGCTCTCTTAGCTTAGCTCCTGAACAACCTTGTACAATGGCCCTATACATCCATCACTGACCCTAAAAGAGAAATGTAGGCAATATTTATAATCACTACTTTTCCTGATCTGTACAAGTCAATACACAATTTCCATTCAGCAACCAACATTGTAGGTAAGCAAAAATTAATTAAAAATTATATTTTTAAACTAGACATTTACACCCCCAGAAGAGTCAGAATAATTAGCTGAATTAGAAAGATGATGCTCTATGGAATAGCTGAAAAACTGAACTTTCTGGAAGAAAGTCTTGGAGATAATGAGAACTTCCATTAGTTTCAGCACTCAGAAATTATCACCACTCCAAAAGACAGAGCTTGGAAAACAAATCTAGAAAGAATCAGAACCTGTTTAAACATTTCAGAATAATACTTGTACTAATATATTTTTTAATTTAAGGAGATGAAATAATTTTAAGGAAAAATTATCTTCTAGCACAGCAGCAGCAAAAAGTCATAAGCAGCATTTGTGTGTGGTAGCTGTTCTGTACCCTCCATGAAGAGTTAACCTCAGTCCTTCCTCAGAGTGTTTCACTTAATTGCATGTCTTGCACATGGCTAACTTATAACATACACAGAGGTTATAAAAATGAAGTAGATAGAAAAGCTTTCAGCCAAGTTGAGACATTTGGAGACTTGACTACAGCTTGGGTGTTTCCATACAGTTCATATCTCTGGTATGTTTAACATTACTGTACAATTAACTTTTCAATGCATTCCCAGTATTTCTTTTGTGTTCCCTGATGAATAAAAAATTAATCCCAGAATTCTGTAGGACAGAATCATATTTTGGCTTCTACAGTTTATTGCAGCACAAAGACTGCAAATCCCACAGCCCCAGCACTACTAATAAACTGATAACCTGAACAGGGCTTTATTGTGTGACCACAAGCTACAGAAGTAGTTAGAATTCATAAAGTCACCCTGCAATAATTCAACCACTGTGGCAGTCTGGGTGTTATTTCACAGTGCAGTTGTTTTTCATTCAAGAGGAAAAATAAATTTAAGAAATGTTACTTCAGAATAACTAACTTTCATGAAGTCCATAAGGAATGCTGAGCCTGGCAACAAAGTCAACTGAGTTAAAAAAGTAAATATGCTGTAACCACACTAAGCTTGAGGACTGAAATGGCCACATTATAACTTTTTAAATAATTAAGACATGAATACACAGCTGATCAACTATGTGAGAACACAGGCCATACACTGCTTTATCATACATGAGGATAAGAATATAATTCTTAAACTGGAATAATGTGCCAGGGTGATGAGCCACTACATTGCCTGTGTCCATTTTTAGACATGTTTTTACTCACATCTCTTAATTCTAAAAATCATGATCTGTTAATTTTCTTTCTTCAGTTTTCACATGTAGTCAGTTCCTATAATTTAAGAATTCTGAATTGGTAGATTTGAAATCCCCATTCCCCATCCCCCTGTGCTGCTGAGGGGAGGAAGCAGAGAATTCAGGGAGGAAGCTGAGCCAAGGAAGAAGGAAGGGGTGGGGTGAAGGTGTTTTAAGATTGGTTTTATTTCTCATTACCCTACTCTGATTTAATTGGTAATAAATTAATTTTTTCCTCCGACTCAGGTCTGGTTTGCCTGTGACGGTAACTGGAGACTGATCTCTCCCTGTCCTTATCTTGACCCACAAACTCTTTGCTGTATTTTCTTGGTCCTGTCCACTGAAGTGGTAGAGGAGCTTTGGTGGGTACCTGGAGCCCAGGGTCAACCCACCACGCGAATGTAGATGTGTTAAAATCTGTAGCTTTGCTTATACTGAAACGTTTGAAAGTGTCTGTAAAAGCAATAAAATAAGTATGGAGTTCTACAATACCTTTACTAGTGCTTATAAAGTTTTGTTAGGATAATTCAGTCATTCTTTAGCAGTAGAAGAAGTAGACACGTGCAAACACACATCCCATGATTTGGCTGACAGACTGGAAAACCCAGCCTGCTAAATGTGAAACCAGAAAATGCAGGCAGCTGTCCCACCTGCCCAGCTAAACTACCAACATACCATGGTATTGCTCCAACACTTTTCAATGCTCCTACAGGCTCTATTATCAAACTTTTACACATCAACAGGCACATAAAAAACTTTCATTACACTTTAAAGCAGAATCCCTAATACCTGTCATGGTGTCAAAAACTTTAGGATCAACAGCAATTCCAACTTCTTCGTATTATGTTGCAGGTCTGTTAATTTTGAAATTTTGACTCTATCATTGTGCTACAAAACAGGGATCAAATGTGCAGCTTTGGAACTCCTTTCATTTTTCTTTGTTTCTACTGATACATGACACACCTTAAGCGGAAAACAAGTCTACATAAAATATATTTCTTCCTCTGTACCATATATGACAATGTTTTCTTGATAATTGTAAAAAACTGGCAGCTTTGTGTATATCTTAGTATTAGACAGTTATAAAGTATTACTTCAATATTCACAAAATTAAATAATATCCAAGTATCAAAAGAATTGTGACTATGGAATGGTCTTTGATTATCATATTCTTCTTCTTCTTCATATTCTTCCAGCACTATGTATGCCATGGCTATTAAGTGACACTACACCTACAGTTAATTTTTTTTGCTTGAACTGGAGTAAGAATGAATGGATTTTTGAAAGCATGATACAGGAACAAAGAACTATATGTACAAAATATTTTTCAAAATATTAAGATATCTATACTTACATTCTAAGAATTTATTTTAAAATTTGATATATGTGTCCACAGGACTTAATAAAAGTGTAATTAACTTTAGTACAATCCCTTTGCAATGGCTACAGAAATCTGATCTTGGAGCGGTGGCTGTGCTGTCGGTCAGGTGCCGCTACCTTCCAGAAGCGCCTCCAGCCAGGTGCCGCTCGGCGTCACGGGCACGCTGCCCACGAGCACACACACCGGAGAGCTCTGTAATCCTCCCACGAAAAGAGACGGGAAGGGTTCCTGTGTAGAGTTCCACGTGGTTTATTACAGCCACACGTGAAGGGATCCAGTGACAGAGAATATCAGAACTAGGGACGAGCAGGGGTTTTTCCCGGGCAGGCAAGGGGCGGGGGAGAGCATCAGAGTCCAATGGTCTGAGGGCTCAGAGGGGGCACACAGGAGGGACCGGGGGGCACGGGGAGGGAGTGGCCAGGGGGAGCAGGGAGCCACGGGGGACTGAGGAGAGGAGCCCGCTCTCTCCGGGGCCGCTACCATTGCACCGCGGCGCGGCCAGGACGCTCCCGCCCAGCGGCTCGCTCCGGGAAAGGGGCAGGGAGGGAAACAAACCCATCGGGGAAACATAACTGGGGTACATCTGCATAAGAGTGCAGGGCATCCTAGCAGAGGCCTTTTCTGTCCCCGCAAACTGAGGAGTGGTTCTTGCAGTCCTCCACAGATGTGATCTAGTACCTTGTGCAATCTGTCATATTCAGTACAAGAACGTTCTTCAATGGTGAAATCATCTTTAATACCAGCTTCTGTAATCTTCTGGCAAGCAGCCACATGAATGTGCCTGATGTATGGGCAGCATTTACTCATCAGCTTGAAACTCAAATCAGTATTTTGGTTATTCCCTGTTGAAATATTTAAGATGCAAGTTACACATCTGACATACATTTAAGCTCATGATCCAAATACCCACTGAAATCAGCTGAAAGATTTATTTCAAATTATCTGAATGAATTGTAAAAATACATCATCCTAATAATTTTTTGATCATTAACTTCAATGCTGACCTTCAAAAGTTTACATTCTGCAAGGGCTTTAAAAGTTGTGTCAGAAAGTTTTGGAGGGTCAAGAAACACAACAAACAGACATTACCTGTTAGCATTTTTCAACCAGAGTCCTTGAAGAGAAAGGGTGAAATAAAACATTCATATGCTTATGCTGTCACGTAAAAGAAAATCAGCAAATATTGTCCATATAATACCAAAAGGTTACAATTTCAAACAAATAGTTATAATCCATTTAACAGTAACTTCCAAAGTGCAAGCAGCATATAAACTGCTGAAATTCTCCAGATAATTATTATGTTTGGGAACACAAGGAAAATAAACAACTACCTGAACACATGAAGTATGGCAGACACCCGAGACACTGATGTTAACCATCACTTTTGCAGAAGCCTGGAAGTTCTTTTTTGATGGGCAAAATCAGTAGTGGAATGCTGTTCCCATATATTATAGTTGCTTTACCATTGAAAGAAATTGAATACTCTCTTTTATAAACTGGAAGACCATAATTCAAACATACCAATGAAAAAAGAAGAAAAGACAACTGAAGTTTTCTGACAGTGACTGCAAGAGAGCAAGATTTATAAGCATACACAATAGTTGTAAAAGAAATTCTTTTGGGGAGAATTTCTCCTCTTGAATTGATTCTTATTTCTTTAAAGTCATTTGAGAGGATAACTCAGTTCCAACATCATAAAGTTTCTCAAAAAGTACAGTTTTATTTTCAGTTTCTAACTTAAATATACTGTCTGCAGGAGTTAACATTTAGCTGATTAGCAAATCTTGAATCCAATTGTAGCCATTGGCAGTATTTCTGAAGACATCAGCTCACATTTACCCAATAAATTAAATGTTTATATCTTAGCAAGCCTAATAAAAACAATACATGGAAAGCTTGAGATCTTTTCAATGCTTTAACATCTTACCATAGGCACCTAGATGCTCACTAAAACACGAAATGCATTAATCTCGCTAAAAGAAAAAGAGATCCGTGAGGTATACAGAGCATCCTGAAATTTGAACAACATAATCCAAAGGAGCTGTTAAAAAAATGTGTCCTCTAACCAAGCAAGAGTCAGGTTCAACATTTTCTACCGTGACTGTTACTCTCTCATCATTCTATCTTTGTTTTCCCAACCTTATGATTTATTTACCTACGGTAGATGTTGAAATTCAATTTGAAGCAAGCTCTGAATGTAAAAAAATATCTTCATTGTTTCTCTCCAGATCCACAGTAAAATGTGTGTTAAATTCAGAGGTACAAGGAAAGGTCCTCTGCAGTCACAATAACATCGAGTTATTCTACAGAATCCTTCATGCAGGACCACAACAACAGCTCTGCGTACTCTAACAGTGCAATATTAAGTGAAATCACAAATGGATTGATGAATCTGCCAATTCAGTTTATTTTTCTTATCGCTCCAGGGAGAAAATTCTTTAACTGCTTAAATTCAATAGATATCAGTTCACTTTTGGGCATATGAAGTGTTTCTTTTGACGTACAAATGCTGTGTAAATGCAGTTTCTTTTTAACTTCTACAAACAATATAGATGTGAACAATTCCTCCCCATGAAGTAGTCCCCCTGATATTTGCATGTAGAGATCTTACTGTTTTCCATGGTTTTGAAGCTGTGTAGTGTAACAGTTGATGGCTGAACTTGGGGATCTTAGAGGTTTTTTCCAACCTTAACGATTATATGATTCTATACTAACCTTGTGCAGCTCAGACGACAGTCCCAGGAATTCATTTGCAAAACAGAAAAAAAAAATAGTCTGGCATGTCCTCCTGGGTACCAAAAAAGGCCTGTGGAGAGAAGAATATAAAGAAGGAAGCCTGTAATACAAATATGCTGGGAGGGATTTTTGCTGTGCCCCGCCTCTACAGCTGCTGCAGAAGACTGACGTGCTTAGCTACCTTGCCTAAGGGGAGCAGCAGTGTAAGGCACAGGCTTTGCTTAGGGCATAAATGTTATCTGACAGTGGACACCACTAGGAGACAGGAGATGGTCACTGAAAAGCAGGCCATAAACTGAGCAGCAGCTGATCATCCATCACACCTCAGCATGGTAACAAGGCACCAGGAGATGCTTACACTTCTTGCACTTCCAGCCTCCAGCATTTGTAGCACACGACTGGTCCCCACTAGCCTTGCCAGTGGAAACTAGAATCAAGCCTGCTTTAATTCCATCTTGTGAGGAGATTCACACCTTGTGTTTCTGGCTCTTCTTTCTGCGAATTTAATGTTTGCGTTCCTTTTGCACGTGAGATGTTATTGTAGTAACTCACTTTAACTTATATTCAAGGCAGACTGTCTTTTCTTTTCTGGCATAATGTCTCATCTTTTAACTTATGCCCAGCTTGACTTGCTCTATAGTTTCAGGCTGAACTGGCCTTTTAAACAAATTCTTTGTCAATTGATTTAATGTGTTGATGTTAAATGTCTTTTTTCTCCGTCTTAGGGACTATGGCACTCTTGGCACATTTTCCCTTGTGCAGAGGGATGCCAGCACTAGAGAGGAACTGGCTTCATGTCTGTCAAATGTATTCTTAAACTTAAAGTGTTTGTGCAGATCTTACAGACACACAGACAGTCAGACAGACAAAATATGATGTGGCTCATGACACACACTGGCCTTTTTGGCACTGTGGATGCAAATAATATGGTGTGTTTTGAGTTCAGGACAATTGTAGAATATTTGTTTTTTCTACAGTGGGCGTGTAACAGCCTGCAAAATGACAGAATGAAAACCCTGCCATCAAAATAAATGGAGGAAATACTTTACTGGTAATGCATGGTGATATAAACCCTATCAAGTCCCATCCCTCTGGCAGATGGCTGTGTTCAAGGTGGGGTCTGATATGGTGCAGCTGTGTTACCCTGGATCAGGCTTCTCCAGGAACAGCTATACTCTAAGAAACAGATGAAGAAGGAAAAAGAGCAGAATCTTGTGAGGCTGCAGGGAAGGCTGCAGAGAGGGATTATACAGAAAGAACCATTTCATAACCACAGGCTGGTCAGAGCATGTAGAGCCTGTTGGTGCACTCAAGGTTTCACACCATTTCCAACTGAGACGTGTCTGTTGGACAAAAGGACACTGTGACTTTGGGAATGTGGTTGATGTGGGCAACATATCAGTGAAGATCTGCACATACTACTGCAGACCTCAGCTGCAGCATGGATAGGTTGGATTTGCCCACCCCAAATGATTGCAAAAGATGCAGTGTAGGGCTACTATGGCAAAGGCAATTAATCCTCTTTGCTGTGGCTAGTGATCATCAGAAGATAAAATGTCAGTGGGGAAAGATGTGCGCTAGTTCTTAGGACAGAACATGAAATTCAGTTGTGCAGATTCTAGTTTTGTACTCACTATTGGTATATGCAATGTGGGACAACATAATCCTGTCTCGTTTCCTCAGCCCAAAACCGTCAGTATGTGTGAAAGGGAGTAGCTTAATGGTGAATATCACGCAAGCAGCTGCCCGAAGGAGGTATTGGGAAATCTACACTTTCTGCTGGTCAAGAAGCACCAATTGCTTTAACATGGCATGGCCAAGTCATTCCAGCAAGAGTTTGCCTAACTCTGCAACAGGCTTCTTGCTTGTTGGCTCTCAAGCAGCACAACAACAGAAAAAATATTAATCTGGGATCTCTGTATTGCAAAGAGCAACAAAGATCCCAAGACAGGTCTTAATCACCTCTGGAGACCTCTCCCACTCTCTAATTGCAATATAGATATATTAAGTTAATTTTCTAGGCACTACCTTATCTTAGATGCCTAAAATAAAGTGAACTTCCCATTCTCAAAAGCAGAGATTGTAGGTAGCAGGTAATCAGATCAAACTCAGCAATCCTGACAGAAATAGCATGCCTTTTTCTGGGATTCACTAGGGATTGCATATTTTTAAATGCAGTCTAAAGGACTTTTAAACTCTATCTGGAAAAACACAGTTTACTTAACATGGACATTTGATAACCACAATAGCAGAAATCTAGTGTTTTCCCCCATGCAAGCCAAAACAAATTATACTGAAGCAGTTAATAATGATACCCCTGCACAGATCGTTTCTAATTTCTTTTTCACTTGAACTGGATAATGGATCTCAGGCATCAGGCTGAGGAATTCTAGTGTGAAATATGCATTGAGATGAGATTAAATAAAATTAATCAATATTTAGATCTTAATGCAATCATATGTATTTCTCTCATTTTCCTTCATTTCCAGAACAAGAAAATCTTAAATTTCTAAGGCCCCTATGGATTCTCTATGAAACTTCAAGCACTCTTGAAGATAAAGTATAGAAATATGAAATTTTGTGCACATTTTAGTAAAACAATTGCTTTTTCAAGTCACTTGGAATTTCAGTGTTTAATAGATTGCCTCGAGAGTGAACAGCTTGGCCTGAGAATCAATCTTAGGCTACATATGAGTTCTTTGCCCCAGAATCCCTCTTAAACCTCATCTTTCAAACCAATTGTGAGGGAGACTATTTTAAAGGTTATTGAATCTTAGATCCTACACAATTCTGCAAAACAGACTTCTCCTGCACGACTCAGTAAAATAATTCTATAAATGTCTTACTTTTCTTGCATATACAGATCAGAAGTAAATGGAAAAAAAATTATAGATGTAAATAAAATAAGGTAAACAAGTAAAATACAATTCCTTTTCTGTAGAAGTTTTCAGTCTAATATGTAAATGACTGGTTTTGGTTTTTTCTTGATTTCATAATAGTATACTAAGATCTGAAATCAAAGTACAACAAAACAAACATGGAGCAAACAACAGCTAAAGATCTGTCCCCATAGATTTAGAAAATAACTGCAGTGAAATGATGAAATTCTTATAAGAATATAAAGGTTCATTTAATTTAATCTTTCTATAGTTTCTTTATTCTGAAGAATAGGAGTACACAGAATTTTTATTCAGGTTTTGGCTTTTCTGCTACACATACACTACTTTACAATTTTGTCTTTCTCCCAGAACCGATTGGATGTGTGGAATCCACCCTGCAAGGCAGAATGTCGTCTGCAGCACAGAAGGGATTTTGACGAAACACTCTTGTGATTCCAGTATTTGCAATACACTCAGGATAGAGATTTGAAAATCAACATTCAGAATTGAGGAAGTACTCTCTGGGGCACATGGAACTATCTTTTTTGTATCCTGTCTTTGTCAAGAATCATAAAATGAATTGTGACATCCTTTCAGATGTTTGGCACATTACACTGATGGCTTCATTCCACGTGTTATTTTTCTTTTAATTTTCCACTGTCCAAAATAAAAAAGCTTATATTAACATATTCCTGAATTAGCATTTTTCTAAAAATAAATAACAGAGCATGTGTAACTTATAGTATTCTTCAAGTTACACAAGTTTGTACTCAGGAAATGTAAACAATCATCCTCTTCTTCAGTAAATAAAGAACATAGCTCAGATTTGCTCCCCAAGTCATGACCCTTTTTGTCTTGCTTGATATATCTGAAGAAGCCAGAATTGGCCAAAATGAGAATTCTCCCAATGAAGCCAGAGCAGGGGGAACACAGATGGTGAAAACTGGTGAAGCCTACATGTAGGCTTCTCTGACATCCCTGCAAAGCAGATGTCAAGAAATAAAAGGGACAAATCTATTTTTCCCAGTGGCTTGCGTTCTCTTATCCAGCTGTTGTAACCTACACCAAGTGACAGACTGCTGTAACACATTTTGGGCATGACATGCAATTGCTTTATACCCTTAGAGCTTTCCAGTTTTGTGTCTAATAGCGGAAATTTTGCACCAATACCGTTCAGCTTCAGAAGCAGAACAACGAGATCTTATCCTTTATAGGTGGGGCTCTGAGAATGGCAATGGTGTAATAGGGTACCTTTTGAACAAGACACAAGAGAATCTCTATATTTCTATGAAAATATGTTGAAGCTTATTAACAAAAATATTTACTACCTGTGCCATATGGATAAAATCTTAATTACCATGATTTTATGCAAAACCCCCCCATGCCTACAATTTATCCAGTATTATTACCATGTATGAACATAATAGTCAAAGAAAAGATTATCTTGTTTTATAACAATGGACTAGAAAATGTCTGCTCAATTCTCACTTTTCTTCCTAACTGTATTTTCATGAGCTAATTAAATGTTGTGGTCCTTAAGTTACCACTCACCCAGTCCTTAACATAATCACACATTTTACAGATGGACTTTCTAAATAAACATTCAAATCCTACAGAAGTAGTGACAATAGAACAACTCATAAAAAAGAACTGTAATGTTAAAATGAAAGAAAAAAACCAAGAAACATGAAAAAAACATGGAAAATACACATTCTATAGCATATTTTAAGCATAATTTCAATGTTTATAGTGTAACTTCTCTAGTTTTCCAACTAATTCTGAAACTTTAGCCTTACAAAATTTCCCCTTGGTTTAGTTCATCCAGCGAGGGGGAAAAAACCTTTTTAAAATCCTTTATCCGACTGTGATGCAATTTGATGGGTCTTTTTTGGTTTTAACTGTTCACTTAAGTACTTGGTCATAATCATTAAGCACTGTTCCAGAATCCAAAAATGGAGAAAGCTGTGGGATTCCTTTCAGAACTCTCAAATACACTGGCAAGCAAATCCACTGTCCTCTGGTAGGGGAGGATTGTGGCTTCCCAGTTTGATGATGATCACTTCTTCCTGAGTACTATTAGATCATGCTTTCTAGAGGCTCATGATGACACTTCTGAACAAGCAGGAATGATGCTTTTGGAAAACAGAACCAATTACTGGCGTTTTGAAAAAGTTACTCAGAGGTAGGTAGTTCTTAACTTTCCTCTTATCTCAGCCCTCTTTCAAATTTCACAGTCACTGCACAACAATCTCAGCATGATTCTCATGAACAAGAAACAAACACTCAGTAAAAAGCAATCAAAACAAGATTGTTGCCCCATCTGCCTCATCCTTTGTTCTGAAAAAGTTTTGTTAGATGGAAAGTTAAACTGTTATATTCCCCAGACTCCATCTCTATCATTTCACATGTATTTTGTTATATGAAGAATCTTCTCAGTGTATAAAGAAATTTATGTGTGAGTCTTTACTTAAACATTAGGACACTTTCATTGTCTTACCATTTGCCATTTCGCATTGCTTTTGGATTATGTTTCAAGATACAAGCTATACTTAAAAGTTTCTAGAATAGTACTGCATTCTAAAACCTTGGTTTTCTTTACAAGTTTAGTAGGATACTAAAATAATCCAAAACATAACTATTTTTAGATTGCAGTTATAAATACCACTTCAATTTATATATTAAACCAATGTAAAACTGTAACAAAAGTTCATTTTTTAATTCACTTCCTTCTCAGGAAATCAACTATAAATTTGTATTTTTTTCCAGCACAGAGTGGCTTTTATTTTTTTGATATCTTAGTGAAAACTGCATTTTGAAAGCTTCAGATATAAACCCCCAACTAATCATGACATACAATTAGTCTATTTTTGGCTACAAAAAGCAAGCCTTGTTCTCATTTTGCAGTAAGTACTAGCTGTTTATAGATCTGACAGTTCGCTGGAAGCGATCCAGACCTATAGTGCTATTATTCCTTAGTAAAACTTAAACAGCTGTAGTCATGTAATTCAAAACCCTGGAAGGCTGCTGCAGTGCTTGCTCAACCTCAGTATACCATGAATGCAGGATGCTGCCAGTCATATAAAGGATACTCTGCTTCACATTATGAAAGAAAGACGTGAACTACAAACCTGAATGCAACCTGGAATTTCCAAACAGATGATCTTGTGACAGCCTTTTCCAGAGTCCAGGTATGGTAAACCTTTGTCTGTGAATTTTCTGCAGTGAGCTAAACTCACTTACTGTAAACTGGGGGAGCTTTGCAAAAAAAACCCCACAAAAAACAACTGAGCAATTTGTTATGAGGGCATAATACAGAATCAAAAGAACATAAAATGCCACAGTTAAAGATTTCTGAAAATTACTGTAAAGAAAAGATGTTCAATATGAATTATCTACTTGCTGAAGTTTGAAAGTCCATTTCTTCTGCTGCAGTTTTTCCTCTGCCCTTATATTGCAAATTACAGGAGAATAGCACTATCATGCAAGATATTTCACCATATGAAACCAGTAACATTGTAAAGTTATCTCAAGTAACTGCAAAAGCATATTTTTTAAACTAATTGCAACTTCTTTGTGCATACTTTGCAAGTATGACTTTTCAGTGTAAGTTTGTTGGACTGCTTTTGCTATTGATTTTACAAGCAGTGCCTGCTGGAAATGAAAAACAGATCTCTATCAAAAGACATTAAAAGCAGAAATGTGTAGTTAAAACTTCTCAAGTAATACAATTATTTAGAAGAGTACTATTAAAAGAATCTGAAAGATTGAAAGAGTTACAAAAGGGAATTATCCAAAAGTGAGTCATGTAATTTTAGGTTTTGATCAATTCTTTTGGAAAGCATTTCTTTATACTAAATATTAAGTTAAGAGAAAGCAAATTGTGTCAGTGGAAAATGTTAATCAACAGCACTCTGTAAAATCAAGAATCTATACTCTGAAATTACTTAAACTTCCATCTGCAGGTTTATATCATACTGAAAACTATTCATTTGACTGAACTACATTTCTAACTGGAATAAATAACAATTACCACAAACACCACAAATGAAAGCATACAGAAAATCAAAACCTAGAATTAGGACCTTCTGCTCTGGTAGACATTTAGTCGTAGTCATGCAGTTCTGCAAGTCAGCAACATTAGGCATTTTGAAGAAGGTGGGAACTCCCACTGAGGAGCTGACTGCTTAAGGAGTGGCATACTGACTTTTGGAACTGACTTTATACTTTCAGTATAGAGTGGGGAAACGTGCTGAACACACATGCAAAGAGATAGGAAGTGTAAAAAGAATGCTATTGTAAAAAACAAAATACAAAAATATTAAGAAATTAAACATAAGATTACATTTCATGAAAAAACCCAACAATGTGCATAAGAACCAGACACTAGAATATAAAAGCATGTGTTATTTGTAGTGCCTTTTTTTTTTTAATGGATATGTTCAATTCATATTAAGTACAAAAGTAAAAGTATCCTTCTTTGTATAAGCCTGAGCCTTTTTGCATTTTAGTATGATATCCCAGAGAAATGAGTGGGAAAAAGTAAAACTTGGAGAAGTATACTTCCAAACATGTGGGATAAAGTAGATAATAAATTAGGAGACTGGGGTAAATACTCTGGTAGCTCTGAGTTTTTTTAATGTATAGGTTGCTGCAAGGCTGCACAATTTAAGATACAGGTAAGCCTTTCTTACTGCATTTTGAAGACTGTGATCAAAACCTTACAACAGTTTTGAAGAGATGCTGATTTCCCTTATTGGTCATACGATCAATTTTTAATGACCTGGAAATTTTAACCAGATCTTTTTCTATTTTTAAAGTGACATCTTAAAACTCAAGGAGCACACAGACTACCAAAAATCCTTGTTTTGTGTTACAGCTAAATTCTGCAGGAATTCTATCATACTGGTTTTTCAATTAATTTTGACATTTTCAATCTCAGGATCCTTGTTTTAAAGCAGTTTGACAAACTCACCTTCTGACATTATTCCTAATGGACATTGTCCATGTCTACCATATGCAACAGAAGTTTTCAGAGGGAAATTTTAACTGATTATCTCTGTTGTGTAATATGGAGGCTAAAATGCTGGTATGGAATAGTATGAGAGAATAAAAAATGACCCCTACACTTCATTAGCTCCTTGTTGCAGTAAAGGATGTCTGATACACCACAGCAAACTTCACATCCAGCATTATGAAATGCAATACTGCCACCTGTAAGCACTCTGTGTTAGTTACCGTAGTACACAGGACCTGTGCTGAGCTAATGCTTTTGGGATTGCTATGTGAAATGTTTTTGAAAACGGTCTGCTATCAAATTCTTCACAGGACAGAAGCTTTTTGTACATCCCCATAATCTCAGCAACGAGCTGAGATTTTTGTCTAAAAATTGTCAATACAAAGAGTGTAATCTTATGGTTTTAAATCAGAAGCATCATGTGTGACTGAGAAAATTTCATATTAATAAGGTACAAGATAACTGCAAAAGGTCTTTTGTCAGTGGAGAATTTTTCTTTGCTATTTGCTATTTACACATCAAGAAAATGATGTTCCAAACTTCAGCATAAATATATGGAAACCTAAAAAGACAAAATGTCAGCCAACATGGAAAAACCACACCTTAAAATAAAAGTAATACTGATGAGATGTGTGGTAGCATTGGAGGCACTAATGCAAAACTTTGCCAAAACAATGTTAGTTATATGAGGATATGGCATTTCAGACTAAGAAAAACAAAAGCCAAAATGTATTATGCAAATGCCAAATAAAAACATGTTTCTGAACTTCATGGGGATGTTGTTGAAGGACAGACGTTTTCCTCATAGGAAAGAGCAACAGTGTACAGCTATTCTTCAAATCCATATACATCTTTGTGATTGCTGCTGTTGGGAACAGAACACCTCATTTCCTCCATGGCAGCTTTTAATCTTGCAATTCTACTTGCCAGGCAGACCGAGTCTTGAGGGATACCTCTGAAACAGGAATGGCAGACCTTTGTAAGATTGTAAATTCTCTGCCTTAGGCTCACTGGTCTTCCAAATATCAGTTTGGCAAAACTCTTTCTTTTGCAGTTGTCACAGAAGGCCTTGGCTCACACAATGAACCTATCCACAATCCTCTCTTTCAAAAATAAATTTTTAAGAACATATCTAACTTCCACACTTCTTGCACCATCATGAGCAACTGGACATGCACAAGAAATTTTTGGATAGCATTTTCTTCTAAAAGTTTCTGTGAAACTCTGTGCAATACATAAAGAATCTAGCATATATTTTCAGATATACTAAAAAGATAAAAGAACTGCTATCTAAGTGAAACGAATGGGGTATTTATTTCATTTTTTGTAGCAGACAGAATCCTGAAAATCACTCAAAAAAGAGTATTTCTATTACACATGCCTCTAAATTTCCTGCAAGATGAAATCCTTTCATATTTCTCTTTAATTTTACCTTCTCAATAGTCATAGAGTTCCATTAGTACAATCTCTATACAACAGATTTAAACAGATTTTAAAAGGCTGAATAATAAAAAAATATCCAGAAGAATATTAAAATTCTATTTGTATGTAACAAAGGAAAAAACATGAGTAAGTATCTTTAAATCATTGTAATAATGTCTGTACCTTAGC
>WEKY01048253.1:218-24290 GCA_013390045.1 Picathartes gymnocephalus
TAGGAAAGGATTAACAGCCTCAGTGCACAGGCATGGAGCCTTGTCTGGCTAAGAGGAATGGGCAGAGTCATTTGGCCAGACAAAAGCCTCTGCTTCAGCCTCCACAAGACTTCTGCTAACAGGCAAAGCACATGATGGACTTCGATACCAGCCTGTCACCATCCAAAATTCAAGAGGAAATTTCAAGAGCAACACTGGATGCCTTACTTAAAGGAATTTATTCTCTCATCTTGTGTATTCAGTAGTTCTTTGGTCAAGTTAAATCCTTTATAACAACTTAAAAGGGGAAGTTGAAGGGCAGACTGCTTTGGGAAGTATGGGTACATAAACCGTGGTGAGACACATCATCTGATCCAGCATCTTCCAGAATGCCCTTCTCATGCTCTCCTCTCACTAAAAGGCTGGTCTCACTCACTGATGGCCACGCTGCCCTGTTGCTTGTGGCTTTCATTCTAGGGACACCCTGCAGTGGTCTGTGCTATTTGTGCAGTTAGCAGGTGTGTCAGCATTTGCTCACACACAGAGAGAAGAAAATAAACTGAGATTCACAGGCGAGGCTTGCTATTGATTTAGTCAGCAGTAATTTATGGAAGATGCTTGCATAAAGTTCATTGCTTAGTTTCTCTGCAAAGATTTGTCTATTAAAGAAAAGTGTTGCAGGTCCAGGGGTGCTGCAGTAAATGCAGATTAAGAGTCTTTCTCAGTTCCTGCAGTCCCAGAAATGGCCCCTGGAGGAGAGCGATCCTCAAAAGTACCCAGTCTCCTGCTAGCAGTAAGACAGAACAGATGGACAAGAACAGGCAACTGGTTTAAGCAGACAAAAGAACACTAAAGCAAATTAACCTTGACATAACTTCTGTAAGGCTTAAATTTTGTTTAAAAATTTAGACAAATTTAAGATATTCTCCAGGTGTCCACGGAGCCTTTACACTCCAGCTAATTTGATTTGCATCTGTGCTAGAGACACGGTGCCAACATTAACTGCATAGGTGCCCTGAAATCTGGGACAGTGCTGCACTGATCAGATAAAAATTCAGACAGGACCTGTATATCAGTATAAGATAGCTCAGTCTTTGCCCAGCCATGACTCACAGTTGGCTCTTAAAAGCCTTCATACCACAGGAATATACTGACTGGGAAAGAAATTTGCGATGGACTTCCAAACACTTTTCTTGAGATTACATTGAACACACATGTTCACACCATCTCATTTTATGCTCTTAAGCTAGGTGCCAAAATTATTCAACTGATCAGGCTGTTGGAGGGTGCCCCAGAACACTCAGTCAGTCTGCCAGTTTCATGTCAGCCTCTGATCGAAATGTCCCTTTTGCCAGCTACAGTAGGAGGTGTGGATTATCTCTACAAAGTATCTCACCCTCAGCCTTTCAAGTAATTCTGCTACTAGACACCTTGCACTTTATTCCCTAAGTAGCTCAGTGAAATTAAAGGAGTTGGAAATATTGTTAAGTCTGATCCTGCACCTCAAGTCCACAGGACTGCATCTGCTGTCATGCCGTCAAGAAGCAGGGCTCAGAAGTCACTCCATCTCCCTGCTCTGCCTCCTGCAGATTTACTGGGTAAGGGAGAGTCCCTGCTGGGAAAGCTTTACAATCTATCTAGAGGAACTACACAAACCAAAGCAAAGAAACCAGGGATAAGGACATGTAGCAAGCTGGGAATAGCGTGGATACGGGTACCTGCAAGCCCTGATTTGGATGTCCAATTACAGCACCAGGACAAATGCCTCCAAAACAAGTGAACTATCTGCTGGATCTACTGTCGGCATTCAGGATTGTATAAAAATGCTGCCCAGTGGGCACAATATTATTGCACTACAGAGGAGCACTTTTATAGGGTTTGTCACCTGGTACTTTCTGGAAAGCGTGAACAATTGATTCATATTGCCCCAAATGCTCATTAGAACCAACACCATTTTAAATGCCACTCCACATTATTTGACATGTTTGAACAACAAGGTCCCAAACTGAACTTGATCCAACCCCATGAGAAGGGATGCGTGGGGGATGTGGGGGGTTGAAGAGAGAACCAGTAAAAAAATTTTGTCACATGCATTTGAGTAAGTAATTGAAGAGAGGAGATTTTTGCAAGCAGAAACAGATTTGATTCCCTGAATAAATAATTCATTGAAAATTATTCGCCCAACTTCAATAAATAGAGTCTCTCTTTGCTTTTTTGGGGGAAAAAAACCCCCATGATATTCCACAAAAGCCAAAAAGGTAATATTAGAGATATTATTTATACTCAAACAGAACGGATTATTCACAGGGTGCCGAAAGAAACCTTTCCAATTAAGTGATGCATCGTACTGTCAAGAAGCCAAATTTTCAGAAGGCCTCAGCACCCAACAACTCCTGCTGTAGCCTATTGAAAATCTAGCCACTTTATGGGCACACCTAAATAAGAGCTGGCAGGTTTGGAAACCTGCCCCTGCCTTCCCCTGCTCACCCACTGTGCACTCTACCTTACACAGGCCAGCCCACACAGCCACGTGTTCCTCAATGGATCTGCAAAGTGACAGTCTGCAGCATCTTCACATACGGTGAGGGAGAGTATAAAGTGAAATCTCTGCATCCCTGCCAGGTTCTTCCAACTCCCCAAAGGGGGCAATGCAGCCCTCTCTCTACAGACTGAATGCTGGCAAGAAGAAAGTAGCAAGACCAGAAGAACAGACTCTCTAGTTATAATGAAGCTGTCAGGGTTGACATACAGTATCTACTGCTTTTCCATTCTCCATCTCAAGCAGGATGCAGGGATTATGCAGATGAGTCAATATATTGTGTCAGGCTCAGAAACATTGTCCTGTATGCTTGGCATAGCCTGAATTCGTTTCTATATCCCTGAATGCCCACAGCTATGAACTGTCTTGGTGGGATAAACACCTTAACAAAGCTGTTTAGCAGGTTTAGTAAATGGTTCTGGCAGGCAAAAACACTTCTGGTGAATGGGAGAATGTGCTCTCATCCCCCTTCCTCACTTTCAAAGCTTTGAAGTTTTATTTATGATGTATGTAAAAAACAAGACACTTAATCGGGGCTGATGGGCTCTTAAAGCTACGCTGCTTCTTTCACACAAGAACAGAAATGTCATCCCAGCTGTAAAACCTCTTTCACTTCGCAGCCACAGAACAAGCCACCACAAGCTTTTCACTGATAGTTCATCCCTGCATACATCCACGCTTTAGGAGGGATGAAGAAAAAGAAAGGAAGTTTGGATGCAGCTGCCCCATTCAGGTTAAGGGAAGCCAGGTGATGCCCTTCATTTCCCTCTCCATAAAACACATGTTCTAGAAAGGAGGTAACAGAAACCCTCAGCCACCTAAAGAGGTGTAGAGTCCAGAAACCAAGTTTATATGGATTAGTCAGGACTGAGTCCTTATATTAACACAAGTGCTGGGAGCAAGTCCTATCACTGTTTCACTGCTGTTTCCCCTGGTGCAAAAGTTCAGGCCCAAGAAGGCATTTTTCATGTACAAATATATAACCAGTCCTGGTCACTCAGCCACCCAGAGTCACTGCAGCTTCCTCACCCAGTCTTTACATCTGTATTTCACTTCCACCACCACCACCACATGGTCAGAACAAATGCTGTGTGCATCATGTGACCTCACCCCAGGCTCCTCTACAAACTCACACAATCAACAATAACATGGAAGACCATAATTATATTCTTTAATATTATTTCTTTGCTGATTATACTCTCCCAAAATCAGATAAATTATACATTATTCCCAAGAAGAGTAAAAAATAACAAATCCATAACTTGAAGCCTCTCAATGGAACAACTGTACTAAAAAAGATTACACATTTTTACCCACTACAGTACCATGATGAAACTGAAGCCATGAGAATTCATCCCCAACTGATCTCTTTTAAGTAGGTTATATCCTAGTGCAACCTGAAGTATTAACGAAGCAAAAGCTGGGGCCAGATGAAGCCTGAATACAGTATAGGTGTTTTATCAAGTTATCTCAATTCCTTTCCTGCACTGGGAGCACCGGCAGTTGATTACAGTGAATCATGACAGCATGCACTGCTCAAAAGCAAGCATTGTAATTTGATTGTTGATCTAGTATCTATTCTTTCTCTTTTGTGTCCCTCACAGGGCAAAAAATAAGAGGTAAGCAAAGAAAGCTTTAAATACCAGGTTAGCACATTACCTTGTCTTCCGTGTTTTGTTAGTATTTTAAGAAAGAATTGACAGATTTGACAAGATGGGTATCAGAAGATTTTGAAAGCATGCCAAAGCTACAGGATCTAATCAAGACAGACTGTACAGCCAGCTCCTGCAGAAGAGAGAGCTGTGTGCAGGTGGGCTGCATACTAAACCTCAGAAGGGCAGCCAGTCACTGGAAGTTTTATCCCTGATTTTAAGGAAACAGATCGATGATCGATGTTGAGAATCTCTCCAAACAAACAATCAAAAAAAAAGCTCCTTGCACCTTACCCTTCGTTGTTAGGCAACCCACCCACCCGCTCTTTCTTCTCCCCCACAACCTGATTAGCTCCATTAACCTCACGTGCAGGCAGGTTGAAGTTGTGGCTGGTAGCAGGTCTTTGTCATGCGAAGCATGAAGCTGCTGCAATGCATCTGAAAAATGGCAGGCTTCTTCACAGCACACTGCCTCAGGAGGCCAGGTCCACTAAGAATATCATCTGACATCAGTTTGAATTTAGCTTCTATTTACGACTACTTCGTTTAATGAACTAATTTAGTTTACTGTGCAAACAAAACCACAAGTCTGGGAAGGTGAACAGATTCACAAGATGGTTTCAGGAGAGGCCTTCAGGGGCAAAGCTGCACAAGAAACTAATGACTTGGACTGTGACAATCTCAAATAATATCTCAGTGATTCTGCTTAAGTCTAGGCTTATTCTTTACACATTTCTTTGAGTGAGGGAAAGGTGACAGACAAACAGTAAATAGAGTTAGTAAACAGAGACAGTAAATAGAGATAGATTAATAGTAAAGAGAAATTGATTAATAGTAAATAGTGATAAATCCAGTTGTCTTACACTTTAGCAGCACCAGGATCCTGATTCAAGAAGGCACTTGGGCACAATTAAGTGCTCTTTCTCCACATTTCTGTATTGTATTAGCTGCTTTCCTTACAGGTTCTTTGTCATCACCACATTTCCCATCCAGTGAAGAGGAGGTGGTCTCAGGCAATTTTACTTACTTGTTCAGCACCTCTTCTGTTCCCTGTGATCCTTTTTCTACAACAGCCACTCACCACACACCGATTGACCTCTTCCTCATAAGTCTCCGCCCAGGCTGCCTTTTTCTGAGTAGTCCCTGCTCTGCACCATTCCTGGTAGGCAGAATCTCCTCTCACAGCTTTTACCCCAGGCTCTGTACTTGATGACTGTTTTCTAGAGCCCTGTGTCTGTTCACCAGGAGAAAAAAAATTACAGTAGCCTCCTTTGCTGGATGCCTGATGAGCAAAAAAGGTGCAGGAGTTGGGGAGGGCCTTGGTGACACATTCAGGGTTCCTAGAAGAAAACAGAGCAACAATGCAGGATATGCATTGGCTCCAGTGCTCTTCAGTAACCATGCCCAAGCAGAGACTAAGATTGAAGCATCTCATACTCTATGTTCTGGAAGAAGCCCAGCCAAAAAACTGGGTCCCCATGGCATTCAGTGCAGAGACATGGGAAATGTGGGAAAAAAAGTGGGAAAGTTAAGCAAAATAGCAAATTCTCTCCAGGCATTTCTGCCCCTGCAGTATGGCACTTAAAACTGAAGTCAGTGTCGGTGTCAAAAATTTGTTATGCAGGAGATGTTTCCCTGATAAGCAAATGCTGCATCCCTTCCTTTTGAGTTCAGTAAGATCCCTTGGAGCTTTTCTCTGAGCAATCACTTGTTGAGTGTCAACAGCCACTTTACCTTCACATCATCCATAAAGGAGTCCAAGCATCAGAGGCCAAAGAAAGCTGCAGCCCTTTTGTCTATAAGCAATGGTGTTTAAGCAGTTCTCAAGCACTCTCAACAATTTGCATTCCATTTTTGCAGAAACAGGATGATTCCACCTGACAGATGGTAGGTTTCGAAGAACAATGAGTTTTCCAAAATCAAAAGGAGAAACTATGGGAGGGGATTTGGAGAAGCAGAAGAAAACATTTCATAACCTCTACAGACAGGAACACATAAGCAGCAAGTGAGAACTGCCAACTCACTGCTCATTCGAAGGACTTTAAAATGTTTCTGTGTATTATAAATATGTCCATGTTAGCCCCTTTATCACTGCAGGTTTAACTACAGCAGGTTTATACATTACAGATACAAGCCATGGCTGATGAAACTACTGAAATACAGTACAGCAAAACTGAAAAATTCAGTGGAGTTTCTCAGGCTTGATGCTCCCCTAATTAAAACCCGGTGTGACAACAATCTCTTACTGTCACCATAGTGGTTTTTTACTACAGTGTATACTTTCCATGTAGAAATCCAGATCTCTAATCCTCACTTCACTGTTTCACATCTGACATTCTAATTTATGCCAGTGCAAAACAGGTTTACTGCACTAGCAAATCAAAGTAGCTATTTTACCCTAGTTGAGATGAACCAAGAAAGCTCCCAGTAATGAAGTATTAGGTGTTCTGCATTTCAGTGTTAGTTTCTAAGCTGAAACCTCCAAATTTGACCTTACAGCATCTGAGGAGAGACAATTACCATAGCTCACTATGTAAATATTCCAAAATCATCATCCTTTTCAACCAACATAAAAAATTAGGATTGCAGATGCAACTCAGAAATGTTATTTGCAGGAGCAAATTTGTGTATTTTATTATTTGCATTATCTGCATAGTTTCTGTTAGTACACTGATACCTGGGCAAGATACACACATCACATCTTTTCTGAAATAATTTCTAGATCTGCCCTTAGATATAACGGGTTCCAAGGAAAGCTGGCTGGAATACCTCTTGCTAAGAAAAATATTTTTCCAGGAACTCTTTTCAAAATACATATCATATTCCAGATGCCTCCGCAATTTTTTTTTTCCTTTTGACAACGAAAGGCCTCTCAGCTCTAGGGTCACTTTTCTCTTCTTATTAGAAAGACCTGTAAGCTGAAGGTATAGTTATTGATGCTATGTGGTATCATGAAAACATTCAGAAGTTCCTGGTTTTCAAAACAAGCACAAATTCTCAAACTTTTTTTGAGACTCTAAAAGCTGTTGTAAAACCAGTCTGCTCCACTGCAAGGATCTTTTCCAAATCTTGAGCAAACCTTCTCTTTTCTTGTCCATCCACAATTGTACAGGGGATAGAGAAATGCAGAACACCTCGATATTTTCATAACCAAAATGAAAAATTAAAACTTAAGTTAACTCTGATTTTTTTCTACTATAAAAGTGAAATAACACCCCTGTAATCCCCTAGAATATTTCTGGCAAACCCATGCTCTTAAGAATGTCTTTTAATGTAGCAATGATGTATAACGGAGTTATCCAATGTTGGGTGATAAATACATGAGAGGATCTGACTATAGCTTCCTGGAGGATCTCTGAATCCAGTAAATTAAATCAATACTTAATGTCTGTGAACTCTGATTGTCCCTTTGGGCTAAATCAAAAAAACTTTTGGCCTCCACTGATTAAGGAGACAGACAATAAAAAATGAGTATCAGTTGAGATTTGCTCTGTCCCTTCATATACTCTTTTACTGGCAGAGATACTAGAACATGAGGTACTTGAAATCCACTTCTTTATTTTCCATATTAAATCAGAACTGTTGTGAGGCAAATCCATAAATCTGCCAAATGAATCAATTCCGCATTTGCAGAATATAAAGCAAACCTGACAAACAAAGCTGGCAGAGTGAAAGCAGAGACACATTCAGAGCATGTGGCAAAGCTCCTCCTGGTGAGACCAGAGGAAGAGCACACCCAAGACTACATGCAGAATTGATGCAAAGCAGAAAGCAACTTCAGGCACCCCAATCCCACTTTAATTCAGTTTATCAGAAGGTTCAAGCTGGTCCCCGAACAGCTGGGAACCAAAATTTCCATTACAGCTTTATAATTTGTTCCAGCACAGCTCCAAACTTTCTCTGACACCGGCTGGAACTCACATTGCACTGTATAACAGCAGTGATATTAACAAATATTTGCTAATACTTGCCAATATTTGCTCTTACTGCTTTGTTAGTCTCCTTACTCTAAGCATCCATTTTTGATTACTGCTGCCACACTTGGGCTGATGACTGAAATTATCAGTCTGCCCGTCATCACTGGGCTTCACACAGGTCTTGCAGAAGGTGCAGAGGCAAAGGCAAAGCTGTTGGGGTTGTCTGGGAAAAATTGCAGGCATTATCACTGAGTTTAAAGAGACCTATCAATGGAAAATGCCAGCTCCAAATTAATTTGCATGTTGTCCCATTCTGAATAGGCAGTGGTTTGGGTTTATTCCGCTTGCTTGTCCCTCAAATCATCAAATAACATTTCTCCTTGCCAGTCAGTGTCCTTTTTCCCCACTTGACAAACACTGGTTTGCTCACCACAGCATCTCCTTCTGTGCAAGAAGCTGGCATGCCACTGCTTGGTTTTGATTTCTTCCTTATTTTCCTTAGCATAGTCTGTGGCAGTTTAGCTTTGGGAGCCTGGCTAAATTCCTTCCAATGACCTTCTCTCCTGACACCTTGGCTGTCCAGCAGCAGCATAAAAGCTGCTGCTGGACATAAAAGCACCATACACAGGCAGATTTTAAATACCCATTCAGTGGAAGGGGGGTATGGCTGAGCACAGTTCCGGTGGTAGTCAAGGCAGTAACATTTTGGTTCAGAGGAAGGATTTTTCAGAGGTGCGTTTTTGGCTACCATGCTACAGCACTCTACCACAACACAATTGTTTCCTGCAGATACTCTTCCCTATACCCCCAGCAGCAACCTGGCTGGGCTATAGTTTCTGTTAGGAATGGGTTTGATATGAGAAAGTAAACTGTATCTTTTTCAATACAATCAAGGATAGAGCCTCAGTCGTTCAGTTCCAAGAGCTGCCTTTGCTGTTGAAAGCAGCAAAGATCAGAAATAGACTCTACTCTCACATCTTCAAATCCCAAAGGATTATGTCAGAAACAGCAGGTGATCTCCAGTCCTGCTCTATCCTGTGCACAGATAGAAAAGGACTTAAAAGAAAGAAACTGAAATTTCCTCCCTATGCTCTTTTTTCCCTCCACTGCTTTTCAGTTTTAAAAAATGTGAATAAAATAAGATAGATAAGGGGATTTGACACCCTTCAAGTCACAAAAACATACAAAAAAAGATGGGGAGAGGGGCTGGTTTACCTAAAGAAATACATAATGACCAAAACAACAAAATCAGCAAACAAGAAAATTTTTTTGCCTTTTGGTTATTTTCTGATTTCATTTGAGATATAATAAAGCACAGAAACAGCTTACTCAGAGCAGTCAGGAATCTGCCGTTCTCCTGAAAAAAGTCCTGGGAAATGTGCTCTTGGCCCTGATCAGGGTGTGTGGCTGGATTAAGTAACTCCTGAGTACATCTGGTACATCTGAAATACTGCAACTGCTGTTCCACATTCTGTCATTTATTTGTGCAAGACGACTTAAAACAGGTACTATTTTTGTTCAATATTTTTAAGCAGGAGTATCACCAATATAAAGTAAGATCTCAAAGCAAGTCCTGAACTTCTCCTGGTTCGACCTCCACCTCATTCAGAGCTGATGAGAAACCACCACAGAGAACTGCATTACAGATATAGTACTACTTTAGCCACAGCATCCTGTATGGGCTGGATAATCTCTTAATTCCTCCAAGTGTAAATCACTCTTCAAGCTAATGGGCTACAGAAATTATAGCAGGAGAATGTTATTACCTTGCAGTGTTAAGATATTACCCTTTAAGATATCTGAGCAGCAGAAGCCTCTGATTTATCTATGGAGAAACTGCCTATACAAATGCTAAGCTAAAAGAGGTGTATATTCATACAAATTTCAGAGTTCATATTTGCATTAGGGAAGAATAAACACTGAAATATCCTGCAAGGAAGTCATTACATCACTGCAGATAACAAGTAAACCTTGACTGCAGTGTCCACCTCTCTGGCTTGTACTCATTCAATGAGTAGGATGACCAGATGCTGAAGATAGGCCATGACAGTAAAGGAGCTGGTAAGTTTGCCAAAAAATGTACAAACCTCATTTGCTAGGCCAGCACAATATTCATGGCTATGAAACTCAGCACCAGAGAGGGTGTTCTGTCCCCAGCACATCCATATGGAGCACCTTGGACTTGGAGAAGCATCATTCTTTCCTCTGGCTATATTCCCTAGTCTGTGTCCAACCCACTTCAGGGCCAAACTCCTTCCTGCTTTTTCCTGAACTCATTACTTTAAAAGATACCTACACCCATCAGCTTCTTATCCACATTTCCTCTCTTCTAATATGCAGAAGGAACAGCTCTAGCTGTAAGAAGTACTTTTCTGGCCTTCTCTACATCTCAGCCCTGCTCCCAGCCCTGCAAAACATGCCCGTTGACAAAGGAAGCACTAATTCAGTGAATTGCTCTTTGCCATGAGTGACTCGTTCTGTTCACTATTATCTTACCCTTACCTCGATTTATCCTCTCCACCAATAACTCCTTTCCCAAGTCAAAATTAAGTTTTTTGGACCTTTTTAGTCCAGGCTTCTGAAAAGCTCTCAGCACCCATGACTCCAAGCAGCATTTCAAAAAGGTGTAATTCACCTCTAACTGCACGTATGAAAAGCTTGAAGTTTTCAGACATGCCTAGCACATGTCTGAAACATGAGGCAGGAACACGTTTCAGCATTAGTGGCTAACCAGGAATTGCATGAGCAGACCTCTGAAAAAATCCCCCTCTCATTTAAAGATCCATGTTTAAATGGCAATATTGATACAATTGTTTCACTCTTCTCTGTAACTGAGTGTTCCATTTCTGGTCCTTTATTACCAGTTTCAAGAATAATCTCCTGCCTTATGTGGCACGGGAAGAAGGGCAGGCAGAAATCAACGTTCCTATTGAATGGGAAATTCTAGTAATTCAATCTTTTTTTCTTCTGTCTAAGAGAAAATAGAAGTGCTCACAAGAAAGCATTAGCTTCTTTCTTTTTTTTTTTTTTCCCCAGAATGAAAGAGTTCAGGAAAAAAAGCTGTTTCATTTTATTAAACAGTTTCTCAATTGAAATGATTTGTTTTGCCTTGCTGCCTGAAGAAGTCGCAATCCCTTTTTCTGAACCAAATACACACCAGTCATGTCAATCCTGTTCCACCAGGCCTGCCTGAGACACAGCAGACTCATTGCTCCCTCTTTCAGCAGGAGCACTTGGAAATGCCACTTGCCCCTTCAGATTCCACAGTGTGGATGCCCTGGAAGGGTGCCCCCCAGGTTCTGGCTTCTCCATGGGATACCAAGGCAATCTATTCCAGTTTCACTTTCCTCTGTTTGCCTTACATGGCCAAGTTCCAAGTTCTGCAACCCCATTGGCTAAAGCTCCATTGATCCCTGCCCCCCGGCCACTCCTTCCCTATCCTCCCATTGGCCCTCATACCCCTGGCCCCTCCTGTGTGCCACCCCCAGGCCCTCAGATCACTGGATCCTGATGCTCTCTCCACCCCTTGCTATCCTGGGATAAAACCTGATGTCCTGCCTTTGTTCTTGAGTTCTTCCTCTCTGTCCCTTCCAGCGTGTGGGTGGGCGTCAAGTTCCGCCACTGTGTGGACATCGACCTCTGCCGCTGATAAACCCAGCTGGGAACCCCCGAAGAACCCCTCCTGCCTCCGCAGCCTTATTCCCACCGGCCGTGCCTGCGAGAGTGGGGGTCTCCTCCGCCCCGACCGCGGTGCCTCCCCGTCCTCTGGGAGACGCTCTCAGAAGGTTGCGGTGCCGAGCAGCCCGAGCCGCGCCACAACACCACAGGACTGGGGTGATGCATCATCTCCTCATAAGCCACACTGTTCTTGATACAGAAAACTTCTTCCGTGTGACTTAGGAAAGCAGCGGCACAGAAAACAGATCCACACTGACTAGCCTTCTTAATCAGTACAAACCCCCCTTAATTAAAAAAATTAAATACCATAGTCTCAGTTTAACTTGGTTCCACAACCTATTTAAGCATTTCATTAATATGTCACAACATACATTGTTGTGAAATTTCTTGCATCTTGGCTGTGTTACAAAAGCAGGCAGAGCAGCAAAGTAAACATTCATGTCTCCAAATTGCAGGCAGACCTCATTCCACACTGTTGAGCCTCAGCAGAGGTGATATTCAGCTGATAGATCCCTTCTGAGTCCATATTTCCAAGCTCATCTGTCTTGCCACACAATAACAGTGTCAAGTCATTCAGATCCTTGCAAAACGCTACTTCACACAGCTCCCAGCACCCTGAATTTGATTTACTCTTCCTCTCAAGGATCTTAGCCTCCCTACTTTGCCATTTGCTGGTAGAAACATCTCAGACTGCAAAGCAAAACTTCTGTTTTTGTGGAAAACTACATCCTCAGTAAGCGAGGAGGGGAAAACTAAGCAAAAATACATCTCTTTACATTGTATATAATTTTGCTATCACCAAACGTTTTAGACAAAACATGAATTGTGTGGTGTTTTCAGCAGTTTATCAAAAACTGCATTACCAAATACCTAGCAGTCATAGCATTGTCATGCTTTCTGTTGAGAAATCAACTTTGCCCTGAAAGAAACCGTGCCATTGTTCTCTACATTTATCCCGCTATGCCACAGGGCAGCTCCCAGCATTACCAGTCTGTGTGCCTGTGGAGCAGCCATTCCCTTGTTGAGACATACACAGAGAAGTGTTGCTATTTTTCTTCCCATCACTGGGACTGCAGAGCCAGTTGGGATCTCCCAATCTGGAGAGACCATTGAGCTCCTGAAAGCTGAGATAGAAAATAAGGAGAAAGGTAAGCAATGGTTCTCCTCAAGAGTTCTGGTACCAGCCCAAAACTTCTCTGCTTAGGATTGGAGATAACAGAATGAATGAAGTCCTGCAGGAAAAATATTCTCCCATTTTATGTTTTTGCCCACCTGCTTGCTTCTCTATCATTAAATAATGGCAAGAAATCAGACAGCTTTTTTTAACTTTCCCTAGACACACATATTTTTTGGCATAGCATTCCAGCTCTACAACTGTTTTCATGATCCATACCCAGCCTGATTCTGCAGTTAGTGGTGTTTGTACAATAAAGTTGCCAAAATGCAAACTTTGGAGTCCTTTAATCATAAAGATACTAAGTTTTTCATCATCTGACTTCTATTAAATCCTTCACAGAACTCATTTTCCTGTCTCAGGGCAACCACAAACTACACTATTTAAATTGTAAATTACAGCCTTTTATACTATTTAAAAGCCCAAATCAGCTAATTGCTAAAGAGATTAGGTATTTAAAAATCATTTTTCTCTCCAACCTTTCCCATTAGGATTAGCTGAAAATGAACTAGCACCCAGTGGACGTGTTTCCTCTATCATTAAAATGTGAGATCAATACAATGAAGATGAATATCAGTAGTACTGAGTCACCTTTTTTGTGTCTCCTGTTAAACTGTTCCAAGAACAAAATGCAAATGTTTCCATTGCTTGCTACACAGGCTTTAAAAAATCTAAGACCACCTGAATGCAGTATGCAAAATTCACTTGAATACAGTACCACTTCCTGCCCGTGTAAAACTGAGTGGCCCAGGACAGGCAAACGACACTGTGCAAAACAAGGGTAGAGTATAACACTGCATAAGACCATGCTTAAGGATAGAAAAATAAAACTTAGTTTTCTCCTCCCCTTTCTGTCCCTTTAAGCATTATTATTATTTTTTTAATTAGATAAAAATAGTAGAGAGGGCAAGAAACAAAAGCATGACAAATAAGGACAGATAATATGTTTTTCCCTTTTCACAGTTTGAAGTTTGGGGGAGAAAAGATTATTAACTTTTTATAGACTGTCCTTGTTAGAATTGATCCTGTAACTTCACTCACATTTGCACGAGCTCTCTAAAAAGCATAGCAAGAAGAAATTGTTGACCTTGTAAAAGCATAACATGGTAAAAGCAGATTGGCCCCTCTTAATACAAGTTTCACATGGTTGAGAACAGCAAAAAGCATAGGAATGGTCATACTTGGTCAGAGCAAGGACACGCCTGTAGAAGTTTTTGTACAGAAGCCATCTCCCACTCATCACCTTTGGCATCCATTAACAAGCAGGTATGGTGTCTTCCTCATGGTCTGTGGTTGACAGAAAACTTCTGGTGGTCTCCAGGACTTTGAGTCAAAGGGGACTTTTTATGTATTTAGCAAGTTTCAATCAATTTATTTTCAAAAAAGCTCAAAATACCCACCAAACAGAAAAAAGCTTTCCTCATCAATAAATTGCAACCACTATATCATGTGGCAATTGACACTGCAGATAAATTTCCATGAAAAGCCATCTCCTCTTGCTTTCAGCTGAGGTCTGTCTGGTTTCCCCAGAGATGCTGCCTGGGGTTGTGATTTAGCACTTTAGGACTGGAATAGTGGGGAGCTGGGGTGAAACACGGCAGAGGAACGTGGGTGGCACCAGTACTTCAGCTTTGACAGCAGTGTGCTGCTACGTGATTTCTGCAAGTGTAGAGTCACTGAGACACACATCGTGCTGGTGGTGTAAGTTGAGTGGTGAGATAGGTATTTTTTTAGCTGGGGGACTGGGATGCAGGCAGCACTCCAGTTTGATCTCTTAGACAATGGCAGCAGCAAGGAATTTAATTTATATGGTTAAACAGATAATGGCCCAAAGACGGATCCTGCAGCCTATGGGGGTCTACAGTGGAGTAGACCACCCCTGAACCAGAGAAGGTGAATGCCCACAGGACACTGTGTTCCTGTGAGAAGCCCACACTGGAGCAGGTTCCTGGCTGAACCTGCAGCCCCCATGGAGAGAGGAGCCCACTCTGGAGGGGAGGACTGGTGACCCCACAGGGGACCCATGCTGGAGCAGCCTGTTCCTGGGGGACAGCACCCCAGAGAGAGACCCATGCTGGAGCAGTTTGAGAAGAACTACAGCCTGTGGGAAGGATTCACAATTGGAGAAGTTCCTGAAGGACTGTCTCCCAATGGAAGGGACCCTATGCTGGAGAAGGGAATATATGAGGAGTCCTCCCTCTGAGGAGGAAGAAGCACCAATGACAACATGTGAGGAACTGAAGACTCTATTCCCATCTCTGTGTCACTGACTGGGGAAGGAGGTAGAGAAAAATCAGGAGTGAAGATGAGCCTGGGAAGAAGGGACAGGTGAGGGGGTAGGTGTTTCAAGATTTAGTTTTTATTTCTCATGATCTTACTCTAATTTGCTCATTAATAAATTTTTTCCCAAGTCAAATTTGTTTTACCTGTGACAGCAATTCGTGAGTTGATCCCTCCTCTCCTTATATCAAGCCACAAGCCTTTCCTTATATTTTCTCTCACCTGCCCAGGTGAGGAGGGGAGCCACAAAGTAGGACTTTGGTAAGACAGGGTCAACCCACCACACCATGGAATAAGCTGCCGAGGTTAGCAATTATCTCAGCAGAGGTGAGCGCTCTGGATGCTGCCTGAATGCTGCTGACCTGGGGGTGTTGGTGCAGCAGGAATATACCAACCTGGCTTTTGAGCTAGTAGGATTTTCTTGTTGCTCATTATGTTCGAGCTCCACAGAAATGTAATTTCCCAGGGGTCTGGCACCTCAGTCGAGACCACGTTTCTGAACAAAAGAATGACTTTAGCATAAGTACTTCCTTATAGCATTGACCCTGCAGGAGATGAAAGCTATGTTTCTGGTGTCACTTCATTAATAGAAGGCCTTTATGCCAAACTACAGCTACTTGAATGGATTTCCCATAGATTTTTCACCAAGTGTTGGGATCGCAGCAGGAAACTTATTAGAAGTGACCTCAACAGAGGGGAGAGAAAGGTGAAAAAAAGGTGATAGATTCATGAAATCAATTTGGACATGCACAGCTGATATTTAGAGAGTGAATTTTCTTTACATGTTCCCTATTTTTAATAAGCCTCCTTCACAGTAGAAAATATTTTCTTCTGCCTTGCCTCCTAGGGTTTGTCTTTTAAGATCTTGCCTCAAATTGCCTAAAAGCAAAGCAATCAGCTATTTTTTTTGGTGAACCACTGACTTTTTTCATACCACTCTGGTAATGAATGACTTCAAAATGGGAAGAGAGATCAAAGACTTCTACTAGCCTCAGGGCAGGTGGGGTTTTGGAAGAATGTCTCAAGTATTCTCCTCTGTCTGCGTGCAGTAGGAGATACCCGAAGAGTGATTAGCAGTGTGTTGTGTGTTGCCCAGTCATTCCCCCCACTATCAATCTCAAGAGAGAGGCAGAGCCACACTCCTTTAGTGCTTGGGAGATAATCAGAGTCTTGCTACCAGCGGGAAAACACTGTCTCCTACGTGTAACAAAACCAGGTAACTCCAAACTTTACACCAGCTCACCGTTAGCCATGGTATCTAGAATGCTAGGGAAGATCTTGTGATTGAGCTTTTGACCATGTCTTTTTACACCTGCCTCCTGTGCACTCTTTCTGGGGTTTGTCCACCTGGAAGGTGTCCCTGCCTATTGCAGAGGGTTGCAACTAGATGATCTTGAAGGTCCCTTCCAATCCAAACCATTCTGTAGTTCTATAATTCCGTGATTGTGGCTCTTTCTTGTTTGTATTGCACTCACTGTGGTTTCACCTGATTTTTACACTGAAGCTGTACAGCAGCAAACAGTTGGCATGAAGAAATTTAGATCCCATTTGTTTTCAAAAAGCATCCTCCATGAAAGAAATATCCCAGTCTGAAATTTGCCCATGGCAATGTGTGGTAGCAGCTCAAAGTCTCCCTGAACTGACAGATCTGTCTAAATTGGTTGGACAAAGAACTAGGAACTCTGGAGCACTGAAGGAGACCTGCAGGTCACAAGCAAGTTGTAGAGCTGACCACAATAGCTGGCACTCCAATGGACTGAGTGCTCCTAGCTCAAAACCTTCCTGCTAATAATGGCCCTTTCAGGGACTTCCTACTCCTATGGGTGGTTGAGGGTACAAAGGTTGTTGCCTTTTTTAAGTGCAGACAGCTGCAACAACACAGACATCTCGTCACACACTTTTTATGCAATAAAACTGTGTTATAAAATTCAGTGCAATGCGCTCCACAACCAAAGTGAACTGAATAGAATGTATTTTATTCACACAAGGGACTGCTTTTCATCTCTCTCCCACTGCCATCTGCCCCAATGCTCTATCAAGGTTTTTTCAAAAATACTGTGTTTCTCTTTTTCGTAACATCTCAGATTTTAGTGATTGTGCTATCATTTTAAAAGCATCCACCTTGGGAGAAGCACTGGCTGCATTAGAAATGCAGAGCTGAGGTTCAGCAGACATGATTTCTAATTCCAGCCTTGCCATTGCTTTACAAATACAAGCAAGTCAGAGACATGCTTGAAAAATTATTTCCCCATTGCACACAGATAAAACTTTACCAAAAGCAAAACATCTCTTCAGTTGGAGGTCTTCAAAAGATTTTTTTTTTCCAATTGACACATTGGTTCTAGATTTAAAAACTGGCGTGCGTGTGTGAGTACAGGGTAGAGGTAGTAGACAGTGCATTATGAAATAGAGGAAAACTACAATTTAAATCCAGAGATTCCACATGGAAAAGTGCCAGACTTGCATCAAAACTACTTTTTTTAGTGGAAAAAATGCAGTTATCTTCTAAAACTTGCATTTTTTACCTATAAACATGTCTTCAAAGGGTTCTCACTTATCAATGGTTGAAAAGATGCAGAGTGCAAGCAGCTTCTGTCTTGCAATAAATACTGTATTTACACTGTTGCAGGCTTCTATTTGTTGATAAATGAAGAGGAGTAGGTAGGACTAAGGCAGAGGACTTCATGCTGAGTACTTGATATCAAGCTGATAGACTATTATGATCTAAATAACTAAATATATTAAAGTCCCATTACTTAACACTAATGACAATGCGAGGGTGTATTTGCTAAACAGCCTCTGTCTTCTCAGACATCAGTACTCAGCAGATTACAGGAACAGAATTTCAATAATCATTCATATTTTTCTTCTAGGCTTCAACAACATGCTATGCTTACAAAAGACAAAATGCAATTCTGTTTGGTCCCACAGTTCTCCATCCCTCCCAACAGCTGTACAGGGCTTACCAGGGGCCTTCTTGTGTCTGTTCAGTTACAGATAAGAACTGAAGGTATTAGTCACACATTTACAAAATCTTTCACAGTTGGAGACACCCTAAAAATTATGTGATCCAATGTACATCCACTTATTTACGTTCCTATGATCATGTTGTCCTGGGTCTGCAAGAAAGATATAATCAAAACTTAATTAATGGATTTTCACATTTAATGGGTTGGGCTTTCAGCCTGGCACAGTATTCAGTTGCCAATGACCCTCCCCAGATTTTCATTTTTCCTTACTTCTGTTGGAGAGTGGGAGAACTCATCCCCAGAACATTTAGAAGCATGATTACCAGTAAAATAAAAAACCTGGTAGAGCTGCTCTGAAGTCACACCATTCACCACCAGGTGTGGTAAGCTATTTCAGGTGATGTGGTATTCTATCAAGTTCCCAACACTAGGGAACATACTTTTTCCTCATAATGGATGAATGAGAAACTTGAAATTAGAAGACTGAGGTAGTCCACAATAGCTAGGTAGCTGCCCAATGCTGATGACCAAAGGTCAGGGAAAGTTTTAACTTGCAAATCTAACCCTGGGTGCCAAAAGAGAGGCACAAGAACCTGAAATATAATTTTAAAGGCAGTCTAAGTTGTTGAAATAACAGAATTAGGTGAGATAAGAGAAATAGTTGCAAACTGAATATCCATCTCCCTCAGGTTTCTTGTAAATAAGGATTGGGACACAAGACTAGGTATGTGATCCCAGTGGTGTAACAATGGAAGACCTCACAAGAACATTTTCAGATATGTCCCCTGTTAAAATTTTTTATTTAGTGCCCAGGTTTTTTAAAACCACCTTTGTCAAAAATCCCAAGTGCTCTCCATGTTGCAGAGCCTTAGACCAAGAGCAGACACACTCATATCTGAGTCACTCAACTGCTTCCCTTTCCCCCTTGGACAAGTGACACCCCTTTGCTTTTCAGCCCTGTAGAGCAACAGGTTACAGGTGCAGGGCTGAAGGCCAAGTCAGGGCCACTGCAACTGAAGCTGAACAGAGTTCTGGATTTCAGTGAGACTTCCCTCTTTACCCACAGAGGAAACAGCAAACACCAGACTCTCAAACCCTGCCATTGTCACAGGGCTGCTCTTAGGGTTTGTACTTTTATGAACAACATAATGCCCCCAGCTAGAGCAGAGGAGAAAGCATTTGGTGGAAGTAAAGGGAGGGGAATTGCTCAAAACCAGAGCATTTAATGGAAATTGCCTGTTAGGATAGTTGAAATACTCTAAGTTTACATGGAGGCATAAGTGGTCTCCAGCAGCCTGCCTGCTAAGACATCAAGGAACATTAAAGGTCGTCTAGAGAGCCATGCCACAGGTGGCAACACTGAGCCTGTTTGGGTCCTTGTCTGCTCAGGTGTTGGGATGAAGGACAAGCTTTGCCACTGCTTGAGGTGGAGGGGAAACAGAAGCCCCAATAGCCCTGTGCCTCATGTGTGCGTGGTCCATGCCCACAGTCTGTGGCCCATACATCTACCCCAATCTAGATGCTCTATATCCCTAATCTTTCTCCTTATTTAAAAAAAAATAAAATTCCTCTGAGCAAAGAAATATCTAGCCCTCCCCAGGCCTGTGTTTTCACAGGAGATTAAAGGAAAAAATTTTATTTATGACTGCAGGAGACGCTCAGATGGAATAGGGATTCAGGAGAAAAGAAGGGGATACACAGAGATAGCAGGTTTTTCTCCTCCGTTCATTCTGCACACACCACAGCAGTGAAGCAGCTGTGCCCTTCCGCATCCACACCATGCTGCCTGGAGCTGTGCTTTCCAGATACACTAAAAGCAGACAGATGAGAGCCTCATCTGGTGCTGACAGGCTCTGCTGAAAAATACCTGTTAGCAACAGGGGGCTCTCATGGCACTTACATACATTAGCCCTCAGCTCTGCCTTGTGAAAGGTTCTCTGAAACAGTTTTCAGCTTCTGTGGAGATGATCAGTTATGCCTCTGTTAATATCATATTTAACAGCTCTATTTGCTATAGAACATAAAGGAAAGGTTTACACAATGCAAGTTTTGCTTCAGAGGGAAAGGCACTGAAATCTCTCCTCTGTGCTGCTTCTACAGAACAAAGCCATTTTGATAAGCATTGAGCAGCAGCCAATATGAATTCACGTTAGTTGATGAGCAGAAATAAGCCTTAAAAGAAAAAGCAGCAAAGAGGGGCAAGGTGTAAGAGAAGCCCATGCAACGTGGATTGAAAACCTTGGGAACATACTGAAGTTTCTCTGCAAGGAGATGAGGTCTTCCAGAGCCTCAGACAAACGTCCTTTATTTAGAAAGTCTCAGTCACAGATTGTCACCTACCAGAAAAGGCATTATACACACTGTACCAAACAGAAACTTACAGGACTTACAACACGTGCATCTGAAGTTGCAGTTGTGCCCTAAATAATAACCCCATCACTAGGAGAGCTATTTAAACATTACATGTCAGTTTTTCCTTCACCTATGTCAAATGCACACTGAAATATGTCCACTTAGGAAAAATCAGCCTCTCTTTCGCCTTATGTTTCTAAAAATCATTAGGAATTTGACTGAGATTCCCACAATATTTTCCATTTTTCTGAAGTCTCCTACCTTGGATTATAAAAGTAAAAAAAAAAAAAAATACATAAAAAGCTATTTAAAAGTACAAATTTACACAGGGACAGTGACAACAGCTTTTTTTTTATATTAACAAAAAATCCACACTCTTGCAACTTCCTCCTGAATATGTACAGGCAGGGAACAGCTGAGGTGTGAACACTGCCATGTGGCAGGGGAAAGGAACAGAGCTCTCAGCCCTATCACACATGGCTCATTTAGACAAAGGTAAGCTAACTACTATGAAACCAGTCTCACAGCTGAGGGACGTAGGAAGATAGAAGACTTTTCTCCCTTAGATTTCAAGGCATGTACTGAAGTCATCTAGGAAGTTAGGAAAATCATTACTTCCAAATCCAACCAAGCAAACCTGAGAGAAAAATCAACCTAATGCATCCAAAAGCATTTTTAAGCACTGCCTTACTACCATCCCGGTGATTAACATTTGCTGCTTATTTTTCCTCTCTCTCTTTCCTGGTCTTCTGATTTTTTTGCTATTTGCTAGTCCTTGTTCCTTGCAGATATATCTGTGCAGATGGCACAGAAGCAGAAAATTACCTCATCTCTGTGTGCAACTCAGAGGCTGCAGCCACAACCACCCAGGCTGGGAGCACAGCCAGAGCACAGAGAGGTTAGCTGCTCTGATAGGGAAGGAACATCTACAGCTACTTCCAAGAGCATAACAACTGGAAAGTTGGGTTTTCCAAAATGGAAGACTCTTTACCCTGGGCCAGGTTATTGCTGAACTAATATCTTGGTTTTATATCTCCTTCTTGGTGACAGCAAAAGCCAACAGCAGTCACTGAATTCTGCTGGAATAGAGAAAGTTCAGTAGACAGATTCACTCCATGGCAACTCCCATTACCCTACAGCATGGTGACTTTGGTAGCCCCAAAAATAAATTCATTTTTCTCTCCAGTACTGCTGGAAACAGAAATAACTAAGGAAGATGAGCTGCACAAGTATTATTTTCTGGAAACTCAGTGTGATGCAGAGAACAGGTTTCCATTGGCTCTAACTTTAGTCAACACCACAGAGTGATTGATGTATTGTTAGAGGGGGAAAAAAAAAAAATTCTTCTAGCAACAGCACAATATCTGAGAATCTAGTTTTCATCAGAACTCTGTACCAGAACCTTTTTACTATTAACTAAGTTTAATGCAAGTTCTGTCATACTAAGGTGTAGAGCAAAGTTGTTAGAAGACGGATCTGTCAGAACAGAGATAATTTATCTAAGGGCTTTCTTGCATCTGCAACTGATAGACAGAAACCAGAAGTGACAAGGATTAAGAATTGAGTATCAGAGCTGAGTTTAAAAATTAACAGTAACAACAAATCAGACTTAGGACAAGGATTCAGATTTTGCTTAGAAGTGAACAAAATTCCAGTTTGGTGTTGGAAAAATATTTAATTAATCTATTAAATTAATATTTGCCATTTGCCAGTAAACTCAGTCACCTCTTGATATGTCTTTCCTAGACCAGAGTCTCAAGGAAAGCAAAAAACTCAGGCGACACAGTCCCAGAGATGGTTTTCCTGAAACATAGCTCAGTCCTACTGAGCACAAAGGCCTCCAGACTTTCCTGATAGAGAAATGTCCTGCACATGGCCCTTGAGGCATCATAACCCCCTTAAACATAGGAATTGACTGAAAATACAAGCCAAGATAACAGCAGCAGGTTATGTGTTAAAGTCTGGTCTGCACACACATAAAAGAGCATGGTGGGTTCACTTATGCGTCTTACAGAATGCAGACATTTGGGGATTACACAGGACTTTAGGGATGTTTATGGGAGGAATTGAAAGTGGGGGAAAGGATGGATCTAGGTGATTTGGAAAGGGAAATTGTGGGAAAATTTAGGGGAATAAGGGAATAAAAGGGAGCAATCTCCTGTTAACAGTGCTCCATACACTTCTCTGTCAACACCCTGCTCCTGTTCACCACAATCTGTCTTATTTTCTATCAGATTTCATTTTTTTTCCTGTTTTTCTGGGTGAGGGATTCTTGTTTCTGTGTTCATGTGTGTATTTAGGGGTCTGCAGTGCCAGCAACTGGAAAGACTGGGGTTAATGAACTGAAGTATCAGCAACTGAAGTGGCACCTTCAGTCTCAGGGATTCATGAGTCTGGGATGCCAGTCTGGAGAGAGTGAGGGTCTAACACCCTGCTGGTTCCAAGAGGCATCTTAATACATCCCGAAGGCAAACATCACCTCTGAATTCACCATGTTGTCACAAAATATTATTTACACCTACCTACAAGGAGATGAAATGGAGCTGGACACTTTCACTTGTGTTTTGTTACATTAGAGGCTTCAATTACCTGATTATTTTAGGGGAAAATGAAGACTCATATATCAAAGGCAGCTTTCATGTCACAGTCTTTCCCCTTATGAATCTTAGGAACATGCAGACATTATGAGATGTTCAAGTTGTCTCTTTTGAGAATGATACAGTACATAGCCACACACAGTTCTCAAAATTTGACCCTTTATGTGAAAAAAGTATAGCTAGTTAATATTATGAAATATTCAAATCCAGTATGAAATGCTTAAACCCACCTATCTTGGCAATAACAAAACAGAAAACAATTAACATACCTATAAGGAGAATCTATCCATTTGGTTTTTTACTGTTATGAGAAAAATAACCAAAATGTAATTTTTTATTCATGCAAAATAATTTCGGTTTTCCATATGGATGAGGGGGAAACCATACATGTTATCCAATCTAAGTCATTTTTTTATTATTATTGTTATTTTTCGTTTGGCAGTTGAACCTAAAAATCAATTACTTTTACACTCCTGGATGACATTTGAAAAAGCAGCTTCTAATCTTGTGTCAGTAAAGGCTGTTGCCATGAGCAGCAAGATCCTCTGACTGACATGTAACCAGTGGCTTTCAGAATAATTTGACAGCTATTTTTCTTTAAGTTTTTTTTTTCCCCCTCTAAGTTTTCTGTTTTGTTTTTCTAACAGGGAACTCTCTTACTATCATTTACACACAGCAGTTCCTCTCTCCAATACATTAGCTGAAAATCTACTTGTTTCATTAAGCTTTAGGCTGCAAGCCTTCTGCTCTTTTACTTTAGCAGACTGAGGAATGGAAGCACAGTGTCTGCAGGTTTTGCCTTTTGTATCATCAGGTTGTTGGCTCCTTAACCAGATTACTAGATAGATACAAGGCATTTTATACACAAGGCCTGGCTGACTCGAGTCACAGGATCACAGAATATGCAAGTTGGAAGAGTCACACCATGTGCCTGA
>WEKY01048254.1:0-24777 GCA_013390045.1 Picathartes gymnocephalus
AAAAATCACAGATTCTCCTGACTCTCCCACAGCTAGTATAGAAAATGGACTTGTTACTAACATAATTCAACTTAACTGTTTCCAGGAACAGAATAAGCTATCAAGACTATCTATGCCTTCCAGTATAAGTGTCTGCTCCTGCAACACATTCAGCAATCCTCACTCCTTGAAAAACTGCACATTAGCAAAAATATTAGTTGCAATGGCTGTCAGCAGCTATTCATCTTCCAAGTACTGAAGGACCAAACTGATGAAAACCTGTTCCTGATAAATTGGCAACAAAGCTCCTGTTGAACTCACTAAGGCCAAAATTCTTCCAAAACTCCCTAATCCAAATACCAGATATAATGAGAATACTTTAACTTCCTTGTATATCCAATGGTCTAACTATAGATAAACTCAGTGTTTGTGTTTCCACCACACAAGGCTGCATATACCAGTTACACCTTGCAGTAACACTGAAAGCTGCATCTCTTAAGTGCTCCCTCTCACTAATGACAATGTTGACATAACTCCAAAGAAATGCTAATCCCATGTGCTGTTTGAGAGATTAATTTGCACACTGGCAATTTTGGAGGCACTCTCAGGGATTCAGGAGAAAGGAAACAAATAGACAGTGCCAACATAGCTGTAGTGGTTCCTCCTTTTGCTGCCCGCAGTGTTACTGTCTTGGGGCACATTACTGGAATACAAGAGTGCAAAAGTATTCTCACGGAATGAGAGGCATCAGAGGAGTTTCATGTCATCAAAAATTCTGAAACTGCTGAAATTTCATTATCAAGAAACGTGGACAAGCCAAGGCACTTACAATACATTGTCAGATGTGGACTTCTTTACCACAGAATTGCAGGGATCAAAATCAGTTTTCAGTGGAAATCTCTAACCATTAATCACACATGTCCCAAGTGTCCCAACCATGTGGATCTCTGTCAGGATCAGGTTTGGACACACACTCTGATGAACGCCCAGGCAATGCAGCTCTGCACTCTGCTGTTTCCCTTTGCCACCTTGAGTCATACTTCAGGATCACAAATGACAGCTCATGTGAAGGAAGACAGAAATCACAGGGCAGACTGCTAGATGAGGAGATGAACTTTGAGTCAACAAAGTTTTCACAGGATTTTTGGCTCACAAAACTCCTGTCATAACATACACCACTAGCTGCACCTGCTTGAATTTATCAGTACTGTACAAACTAAAGAACACTGACACTTCAAAACCATTTATTTTTTATCAAATAGTTTTATAGACTTTCTTGGCCCATATAAATATATTTTAAACTCAGAACTACTGGTAAATATTCATCTCAGCCATTTTCATACTTTTCCAAGCACCCTACTGTAAGCTGTCCCTTCACATTGGAAAGCATATCCTACATAATAATTAATCCAGAGAACTCTCACAGTAAGAGCACCGTGCTTCTAAGTACTCTATACCTGTAAAAAGACCTTCAGAAAAAATTCTCAAACAAACTGCAGCTGGGCAAGGGCAATCTCACCAATAAGCATGGCTATGGACAGCCTCCTCTAAAACAAAGACATCTTCCCAATTGTGAGGATCTACTCGGATATGTGAGATCCTGCCTCTGATGCCAGACACGTCCCTGCCACAGGCAGTGTGCAACATAAAAAAGCTGAGTTGTAAGAATTGTCAACTCTTACACAGAAGGATCCAAGAAGTCATGAAGAGATGAATTTGAAGGAGTGCCTTTCATTTTATACTTTTAAATGTGTCTCTTCTACTCCCTTGCCTCCAAAATGCTCTAAAGCATCAGTCTGGTTTTTGGCCTCTTTGACCAGTGCACTTCCTACCCATCAGGTAAAAGGTTTAGAACATGCTGTGCTGGCTTTCAACAGGCTATTGAGCAGCATCTTATTCAAACTCTCCTCAAAGGCTGAATCAAAACGCCTCCTACACATGTGCTGAGCCCTCATATAAACTACTCCCTTAGCTCCCACTTTGGATTTGCCTTGATGAGGGCACTGCAGCCACAACCACTCACATCCCCAGCTACCATGGCCTGAAATCATCCACACAACAAACCTGCACCTGCTCCCTCCAGCTGCCCTTCCCCTGAAACCGCCTCGATCAACCATGACCTCAGGGACTGCTCAAGCAAATGTTTTTTGTACACACTTGCACAAACACAGATTCACCCTCTTTTGCCTAATGAACAAATCCATACAGTGGCACAGGCTTCTCCCCCATTCATGGCAGTGGGGCACAGCTTTGTCCATGCTCTGTCCCCAGGCACAGGGCAAGGCTGCTGTCCCTGCTCCCACTGGGGTGCACCCACTCACAAAACATAAACCATTTCCTACTGTAGCTCATCTCTTTAGCAAAGATATCTATCAACCTATGATCAAGCTGCCGAAGCTCAAAAGACTAAGATTTTTGGGATTACTCTTTCCCCCCGACAGTCTTGCAGTGGTTAATTTTGTATCCTGTGCCTGCTCCTCGGAGGCTGCGGCTGCATTGCTCAGTCACCCTCATTCCAAAAACAAATGAATGTGACCTTAGATTGCAGCAGATGGGAGCAGCATGGAAAAACTAAAAGTTAATATTGGGAGCAGCAAAAGCCAGGTACAAATGTTACAATGCTCAGTGTATGCACCCATACATGTAATTAACTGTGCTGGAAGCTCACAGCAGGAGAAACATTTCTCTTGCTTTGACCTGTCTGCCAAATGTTAAGAATCGTACACTTTCATAATCACTAAGCATAGGAATAAAGTTGAGAAAAACAAAATTATGCAAGCTCCAGTCTGCCTAGAGGTGCAGAAGAACATATTTGTTTTACTCACCCGAGGACCTCTCTTCCCTGAAGGACCAGGTAAACCTGGAGGACCTGGAGGACCCTGGTGATAGAAAATCAAAGCAGTTGAGGCTAAAACCTGACACAAGGACAGTATCACAACTCTAAATGAGACCAGTTTTGCTGACTGATGACGTTCTGCTTCTGCTGACCTCCTCAATTTGAAAACCAATTCCCAAACTACAAGAAAGTGTGTTTTTAATCTGACTTCAAATCAGGTTTCTCTTATAAAGTACCTTGTGTCAGAGAATTGGAGCTAACAATCTGGATAGTCACTTTTACTCAAGTGTATTTGTTCTAAAGTGCAATGTATTTCTAAACAAAGGATAGAGAATAATTAAGCCTTTTCAATAAGCATGATGGCATGCCAAACATTTTAGAAAGGTTGGAATAACTGTGAAAAAATAGGATACCACCTCACAGAAATGATAAACATGAAATAGAAAAAAATAAATGTGGACAAAGTATTGTTCAGTTTCCTATTAAAAGCTTCTACAAAAAATAACAGGTAGCACATTTGCTCTTCTATATAATGAATATCATTCTCTAAAGATAATGCAGACTTTTAAAAATGCTAGCATATGCTCAAATGTATCTTTTGCAAATTAATTAGATTATTAGTCATTGTATTAGACAGTGTAACAGCCCCTGAATATCTAGTTGTTTTGAACATAGAAACATTTCCTTTTTTATATAATGACTGCTGTTCAGATTCGAAACCCCAGGACCTACTTCATTGTACTCAAATACAAATGAGTGCTCTAAACTAAAAACTGCACTACTTTATGTTATGTTTCACGTATCAGAGTCCTAGAGAGGGATGGGCTGTTCTAAAGTGTGAATTCACCCCCATCCCCATGCCTGCACAGCAAGCCCCAGGTGTGACAGGAACCATGTTGTTTCTGCAAGGGTATATGTGCATCAGGAAAGTCAGACTCCATGAAGGAGGTCAGTGGATGACAGCAGTCAGGGGTTCAAGCTGCTCTTTCACCCAGGCTTCCTCACGCTCCCCCACTGTGTGTGTATGACATCCTCCCAGCTGAGACACTGAGTCCCACACTGCCCACTTCCAAACAACAGTACTGAAAGGAATACCAGGAAAACCAGAAGGGCAATTATGGTGGCTGAAAATGACCAACATGAACATTTTGCAGAACAGGAAAAAGAGATAAAAAAAGGAAGTGAGGAAGGAAAAAAAGACAAATATCCTTGAGGGTTTTATTAGCAAGCAACATTTCATTAAGACAAAAGGTAGATTCTTAAAAACATAGTTTTGTGTGATACTTCTTTTTTCTAGGAAAGGTAATGTCACTGGCAGAGAAGACAGTGCTGATTATGGAATTTAGGCATCATCGAGCTAATTACATTAATTTAGCCAAAATACAGATCACTTATGTACAGTTCTGGGAAATCCACTGTTACCCTGAGGAATTAAAAATATAAATTATTTCCTCTCCAATTAATCATAATAAATGCAGGAGTTTAATTGTAGTTGGGAATTTTTGCATGTCCGTACACGCTACATTAAGTCAGGCTGAAACCCATACCTGCACTTCCCTCTCTGCAATTTAGAGGACACAAGTCTGTGTAACAGCCCCGGTCTTTAGATCAAAGCCTAACATGTCATGCTTTTACCACAGGACATTCTTTAACCACCATGATTGCATAAATGCTCACTAACGTCCTCATTTCTCTGAAGTAAAAAGACCCCATGTTTAATAGCACAAGAAATGTAACACAGACACACATGGAAAACTCTTGACCTGGCATTCTTGTCCAGGTTCAAAAGTGCACTTGAAAGGGCGCAGAGAGCTCCCACCCTGCCCTGCTGAAGCAGTATGCTTTTAATATCTCCTCTCAAAATGTAAGTTAGGAGATGCTCTTTGATTAGGTAATTATCCTGGGACTACAAAAGAAAACATATTTTTTGTTAAGTGAAATGGTTGCAACTAGCATGCATTCTTTTATCTCTGTTCTTCTCTATCCCTGTTTCAGACATTTCCTTAAAAATACATTAATAGCTAAATTCCACCATTTTCCTAATAGAAATCTGAGTATTAAGATCCCTGATCTTTGTTGCTGATTTATTGAATGAGGGCAGTGAGAACATTTTTCCCTATGTGGCTTCTAACTTTTTTTTCAATGCTATCTGCTTCCTTTGTAACAGGAAACAAATAAACAAAGACCCAAATCCAACCCACCCTTACTTTGATTACTCTAATTCAAACATAACTATCTCTTTTCATACAAAAAGAAAGTCACAAAAAAAGGAAAATCTAATCATAACCAAGCCCTCAGAAACCCTAACAGAAGCAGCAAAATATATTTTGAACTAGGTAGACAGAGATTAATAACACTTTTCCAGGGCATTTCAACACAAAGTCACCTGTTCTAGATGAAGTCTCTGGTTTACAACAATAAGCAGCTAGCTCCAGCCATCCAGGTGTTTGAATAAAGTGTTAACAACGACTATCCTTAACCAGAGGATGTTACTCTTTAGCCTCCACCAAGGACTCCTCCGTGCAACTCAGGCAACATCTCTTGAGAAGAGCACAACTACGTCTTCCTGGACATGCTTTCCCAACTAGCAGTTAGACTGCTATTCTGTCCTATGTACTTCTACAACCTGGGAAAGCAACTACAACTTCAAATCAGTATGACTATTTTTATACTTGCTAGGAAGCTACTTAGGCCCCTCAGGCATCCATGTAAACCACAGAAATCAACATCTGAGAGTGAGCTAATCTCTCTTAAACCAAGGAACAAGTCACTTGTTTGAACAGCTTTTCTTCCAACTACTGGAAAGAGTAATTAATGAAAGCTGATGCAATTAGAAATGCTAATATGATTCTTCGCATTTGATACTTTAACCACCACTACCAAACAAAATTTAAAAAAAGTTACTTTGTATAAATATTACAGATGCTAACTTAAAATTGTTTAACAAAATGAGCTTACTCAAAACAGACCATTTGTACCTTAAGAAAGGTACTACAACTTACTGTCTTTACGAATTGTAAAAATTTCATTTCGCTATTGAGCAGAGAAGCTAAAGTTTCAAATAATCATTGCTTAATCCTGAAATAATAAAAGTAGATGTTACCCTTCCAGAAATTTTCACTGGCTTTCCAACCGTCACTGGAATGAATGTAAGGAACTTTCCTAGACATTTCCTAGGTCCTGAAACCCTTCTATGGATACACGTGTTTTAAATTTACCCTATTACCCAGAGGCAACAGGAACATTTCATTTACATATAGCAAGTCTCTAAGGTTTCAGATGCACAGCAATAAATTCTGCATTAAGTAGTTAAAACTTCTGCACAGACACATGTTGATCCTCATGCCATTCAATATCCAAATCCTATTCATTGAACTCTCTCTTGTGAAGCAACTATGAAGTTTTTCTTTAAAATACTCTTGACTATATCTCAACCACTCAAACAGCTTGCTTCAAACTATTCTTTTTTAAAAGACTAAGTTAAAGAAACGTACCAGTTTAACACCTGATTCATCAAATATGAAGGCAGGCAGTCCTTCAGCAAAACAAAAAAACCCATGAAACTTTCTGCACATCATCACCAAAACACCTGTAGTGCAGCAGTGAAGTAAACAGAAGCATCAGTCTCCAAACCTTTTCTAAAACCTCTCCATGAGGAAATTTCACTTCTAACACTGCTAATATAATTTGTTCTACTGTTCAGGTATCACTGATAAGCTATATTTTCCTTTTGTCCCACCTAAAATTTCCTTCTCTATCTGCCATACTTGATGTGAAGAGGCAAAACAGTAGCTTTATTAACTAGCCTTTGCAAAACTGTAACATTTGTTCCTAACTTTCATTACACTCTTGTTTTAAATTTCCTGAGAATCGTATTTTCTATAACTTTACCTCTATTACTGCAATCCTTTCCATCTGTCTACATCCCTTTTAAAGCTCCTCATCTAAAGCTAAGGACACTTCTCCAAACTGCAACCTCCTCATACCCAAACCAGTAGAAAAAGCAGCCTGTCTCTGATACTCACCACTCGTCCTAATGTATCAAACATCACAGCAGCAAAATGCATTTATTCTCTACTGTGGTGTGATACCAATCTATGATGCTCATGACTGTCAAATCAGTCACTCTCCCACCATCTATCTGCACTTTTAACTTCTGTATTATTGCACTAATTTTAATCCCATCAGTTTTAGGACATCTGGAATTCCGATCCGGTAATTTGCTTACCTTCTTTAAGCGCTTCATACAGATACTAATTTACCTACTGAGCAACAAAGATCCTACCAAATTTGAGTGTCCACCTATTGTTTTAATTGTTTCATTTGCATTTCACTGTAAACAATAAAATCTGCACACTTCTCTTTCCAAATGCCCTAGAGCAGGCAGTCACCTCTGTATGATCAACCTCCTTCCTTTACAGCTGTGGAAGTCTTCCTTTCTCCATCAAGAATTCCTACAGCAGTCAAAGCAATGTCATTAACATCAGAAGAATACAGATATATGGCTCTGGGTTATGGATTAAAGTTTTTCAATATTGTTGTGCAGAAGATAGGGAAACAGCAGCAGTTTTAGGGGAATTACATGAAATGTTTGAATATTTAACAATAACATTATCTTCCTGCTACTAAAAATAAGCCTGAAAGAATCTAAACTTTTTATCTGAATCATCAGATACTGAGATTTCTCAGTCTGAGCAGGGAAATGCACAAAAGGAATTAAGTGGCAAATATATACCCTGTGATCAGGGAGATTCTCCACAAGCAATTTTGTTCAACTGAGAAATAAGCTAAGAGTGCAATAAACAGAAGTGTGAAAGGTTAGCTAAGAGTAAAGTAAGTGAAGTAGGGCAAGTGTGAAAGGGAAGCTACTACTGTTCATTTAGCACCATTTAGGATCTCTGAACTGCTCTCTCAGTGCTCTTACTCTCACGCCTCTTGATTGCAATAGGACATCTCATCCAGGACTCAACTCTGCTTATTGCAGGGCTTGCCATTTCCCATTCCTCCTGGCAACAATTCCAGACTGCTTCTCTTTACCAACTAGAAGGAACACCACCATTTGGTCTTCTACCATTCCTCCTTCTGGCAGAATGTCTTGAAAATCCAGAAAGCTTTTCCAATAGAGGAAATTAATTCCTAGCTCATTTCTCTTGGAAGGCTACATTCTGTGCAACTACCTACCAGCAAGTAACACAAATCAGCTCTTCAGCTCACATCAACCTCTCCTTTTACCAGTGTGGGACTATGCACCATGTTACTGCAAACTACTTTAAGATTGTGCAATGAAAAATACCAGCTTGAAGGGTAAATAGTTAAAAATACACCACATTTATTTTTGTAATCTTTACAGATTGCCAACACCCTCTGCATCCCAAAAAGGAGTGGCTCATCAGATGAACAGAGCCACATTCCCTTGAGAGAAGTGTTTTTGGAGATCTTACTATTCCAGTTTAAACTCACTTTATATTTTTCTAGGGGGGTTTTGGTCATTGCAACTGCTAGAATTTTAATCAGGGTCTTAATAGTTTTGAAGAAATAGCTGTTCCCTTTTTATATCCTATCCATAAATGAAAGCCTGAATCCTGGAGTCCTGCTTTGCAGCGGTGGGTGAATTCCACAGCTGTAGGATCATGGAATACAGGAGGCCTAATTATACAAGGCAAGAATCAGTTCTGGTAGATTATTAAAAGCTAAAAGAAGCTGAGTAGTTTAAGAACCACAAAAGCTAGTTCTTGGCCCTCAATTCCAATAGAACGAACATTAACTTCTGTGTTTGAATCTTGAAAGAAGATTTAAACCAACCACAACATAGTAAAAGAAGTAAAAAGAGGGGGTTTCATGCCTCATCAGGACTTTTTGCTGCAAGGGAAGTTTTCAAGCTCTTCAGTGTTGCATTTTTAGGCTTCACATTGCAAAGACTCCGTCAGTACTTATGCACTAAAGTGTCAGAGCCACACACAAAAAGCTGCATTAACACTTGTATTCTCTACATGGGAGGACTGGACTGAGAAAGCAAACCAAGATCATCTCTTCAAGTCTGAGGCCAACAGCAGTAGCAGAGAGTGAGCCACACAACTTCCACAGAGCACCATTCTTAGTTTCTTTCATGCAGAGACCTCCTCTCCCTTTGGTGTCAGCCTCTCTGGCAGAGCAGTGTTTTAGCTTTGCCTCTGTTCCAGCAGGTGCTGCTGGCCCCTTCAGCCAACCTAGGGCCCACAAAGGTCTAGATTAACTTCCCAGCTCTGCCACAGATCTTTCTTGGGCATGTTCTCTAAATCCTGACCCAGAAAAACACCTCAGTACAAAAGCACCATATTTCCTACAGACTGCAGTCTGCATTCCTAAGCAAGACAAACTTCTCCATCCCCAGTCTGTACAACAGGCACTGAAGATGGTTAACACAGACATTGCTGAACCCTTCAAATTAACTGTCATCTTTGCCACTGTATGTATAGTGTCTGTGTCTAGAATAACAACGCAGAGCATTTGCCTGGAGTTTCTTAGTAATGCAAACAACCAACATTATCAGCAGCCACTTCTGTGACATGCAAAAAAGAACGGATTTAACTTTCTTGGCTATGACTGACTGAAATCACAACAAACAAGCTACAGGCTAAAATTAAAACCTTCCATTAGTAGTTACTAAACACCCTAAGGTCCAAAAATGGAAATTAACCTCATGCTGATGACAACTACATGCTTAGTGATATGTCACCATAAATGCTATCACAAGGGACAAAGAAAAAAAGAGTGACTTCACAATCAAAAAAGATTAAGCAGGAGCACTTCTGGAGTAGTGTGAATTACTCGTTAACACATTTTTCAATTGTGTTAACGATTCCTTTGTGCCTGGATCCTGTTTAGAGTAAAAATTGAACTTTTGAATAGGTTCTGAGTTAAGTAGTTAAAAAATATTTCAGTGCTGAAAGAACAGACACCATAAATTCATGGGCATACTCAAATATATATTAGGAGGTGCTTAACACATATCAAATTGCTTTCCAGTAATGACCACTTACAAAACCAAAACCAACTAAACAAAAAAAGCAAGGGAAATAATTTACTTCATGCTATCATTTAAAAATTTTAACCAAAATCTCACACAAGAACAAAGCATGATCTATCATATTTCCCAGGCTAAGCAGGAATTGATGTTCTTTCTGGTCTGTAGCTTCATATATACAGGCACATTTTTATGTATTAAAAAGTTTACGAGCCTTGTGCACACAATAAGAAAGGATAAATGAGTTTCTATTAAAAACACTACTGTGCATTTGCAATTGTATCAAAAATCACTTACCCTGTGAACTGAAAAAATACCTCAATATATTGTAAGACTGTTCTAAAAACAATTTTCCACGCAGGTTTGCTTGACCCCATAACCTTGGGTTATGAATGATTGCAGACTACGTTCTGCAGCTGGTCTATTTCTACAACTATAAATTTTGACAGCATTGCTCAAGTAAGAAAACTGTGTCAGTCTTCTAAGCAGCCTGGTTGTTCTTTTTATGACCAGCACCTATATTTGTGAACTGCATTAATTTAGTCTGCAATTTTATTAAGTGAACAGTCTCTGTAATCAGGAGTTAAAAATATCCAGCTGCATTTCAAATTTTAAGGAAGTCTGGGTTGCCCACCATGTCACCAGAATGTGAATATCCTGGATGTCTTTATATTCTAGTAAATAAAAGTATATGACATTTACACTAAAATTGCATGCGAGAAAGAGACACATTTAAGGCAGACAAACATTTGTACAATACAGCTGGAAGAAGCTGCAGTCTCAGCCTTGGCATGCTTGGAGAGGTTCCTTTCAAAGCCTCTGTTAAACGTATGCTGCTGCAATATAGTAAAAAGAGTAATAAAGATAACTTACAGGAGGTCCAGTTTCCCCCTTTGGACCTCTGACACTTCCCCTTTCAAACATTTTGCCAAGATCTTCATAGTCATAAGCATAATTATCAATACCATTTTCATAATTCTTTTCTGTATGATAAGTCTCATCAGCATCAAATGCACCTTCCTGCCCCAGATGGAGTTGATTATCTGGAGGGAGCTCAGCAGACAAACTGTACAGGGTTGTGTTGAAGATTTGCTGCTTTTTGTTTGGTTCATCTAAATGCTGTTTCGCTTTTTCCATTCCCTTGCTTTTAGTTTTACTCTGTTTTACAGGGGAGATCAGAGAAGGCTCACTATGTCTGCCTGCATCTTCTGTGGTATTAGCTGAACTATTTTGATATGATCCTGCAGGGGTTTTAGTGATGTTTCTATTTTTGCTCATCTCCTGCTGCTGAAGAGCCAGATCGATGTTCTCCTGGAGTTCTGTTTGAGGCCAAGCTTCCAGCAACAGAGGTTTGGTCTCTGCAAACTCCCATGCAGAGGCATTTCTCAACTCAAAGTGGTCTGGTAGAAAGTGAATCTGAGCAATGTTGGTAACAGGCATGTTTGATACTTCTTTCCATCTATAAGCTGGTATATCTTCCTCATTTTCCTCATCAAGGATCATCTTCGAAAAAACATCCAGCCCATCTGACACAAGTGAAGCCCCAGGCAGAGATCGATACGTTTCAGCCTGGCGACACTGCTGTTTCACATATTTACAATAGTTTGCAGAGGCTTCTGCAGAGGGAATAATATCGAGCTGACATATAACCCCTTCAAAGCTGACGGAGTGAGAGTTCATCCTTCCCAGGGTAAACACACCCTTTGAATCAAATGTCTCCACCTCAGAAGGTACTTCACTGCTGTAGTACTTGTTTCCACACTCAGCAAATATTGAGACAGTCTTGTCTCCAATGCCAATGGCAAATGAATGCCATTGTTCGTTATGAACACCATAATCAAAGTACACGGGCTGCTTTGCTCCAGTGTACACTGCTATCTTTCTTGGTAGCAGCTGGACACCAAACTGCAGTCTGCTTTTGTTCCTAATACTGAAAAGAAAAGCATTACTGACTCTGTAGGAGTACAACCCAACCAATAAGGTGAAGTGATGCCCTAGATTCGATGGTATGACTTGAGTGACAGGGGACTCAATATGTGCATCATTACTTAGCACAACTCCTGCTGCAGTTAGACGAACACCCTGAGGTAACAGAGAGGATGTTGAGGGCACTGGTGACTCTGATGGCTCCTGGACATCTTTCACAAGGCCTAGTTGATGAAGAACGTCTATTGCTGTAAAAAGAAATAAAAGCATACTGTTGATTTAATTTACAAGCTCGTATGTTCAGATCCATATAAGCAAATGTACACACAATATTTCAACAAATCTGTACCTCTCAGAGCATATACATTTCACACAGTAAGGCCACTAAATCCCTAGTGGAAGGCACTGATCTTTCACATAAATCAAACAAATAATTAAAGCCAGAGCAAAATTTCCATCTCAAAAAAACCAACCAAACTAAACAAACACACAGAAAGGCCCACAAAATGCCCACTGTAGGTTAATTCACTTCTGAAAATGAAAAATCCTCATTTGCTCTCTTCAAACTTTCCAGTGATCAGTGAATACACTTTGGTTAGTTCCTTATTTATTTGGCTAATCCTTTCTACTCTTTGACCAGAGAATTATTTTTTTTAAGAAAAATTTTTCTGCAAAAAACCTTTTGCAATAAATCCATGCTGTTCTTACCTGAAAAGTTCAAATGAAAGCATTTGAGGGAAGGGTTGCTTTGTTTTTAAGAAGGGACAAGCTATTTATAACACAGTAACACCTCAGCAGAGCACCAAAAGATAGCCACCAGCTCAAAGCAAAATACAAAGGTAAGCCTTGCCAAGAAGATCCTACGTGCTGCAGGGGTAATTCAACTGGTACCTGGGAAGAACTGCTGTGCTTTCACAGGGACCTCTCCACCCACCAAGCAGGACCCCAGGCCATCACAAAACTGCCTACAAAGGGAATTGTTCTGCCAGTGGGATGACTGTATGTATCTGTGCCAAAGATAGTCCAACTAAAAGAAAATAAAGCTCTTTCCAAGGGGAGATGCAACAGAGTGCACCGCCACTGCCTCCTGCCCCTCCACACAGTTTACTTGCTAGAGCCACTGATGAGGTGAACTCTGGAGCAGCAGAATTGGTGAGGAGCAGGGAAAGGAGAATTGTCAGGACCCAAGGGGGAGTGCTTCTGTCTTCTGCCTCATCTCTCTTCCTAAAGTGCACAAGGCTGCAGCTACTCTGACAAGACATTGAATTAAAAGTGCACTCCACAGCAGGAGACATTAAGGAGACAGAGCAGCCAGCTGTCCTACTGATTTGTGTTCTATAGATTTGGCTTTGACATATAGAAATCTGGATAGATCTTCCTACAGGGCAGAATGGGCAGTGGTGTATTCACTGTTGAATTCTCTTGTTTCTCATTCAATGTGAGCTATGTGCTTTAAGCCTTTCCTTAGTCTGAGCCATACAGTGTCTCCATCTTTTACCTGGCTAAAAGGGTAGAAACACAATTATCTATTCTTCTGATAAACTGAAATCATATCTGTCCTGGAATAAGAAAGTAAAGCCACCTTTGGGTAAATCAACAATTGAAGGTGAGCCATTTAATTTCTTATTGCCTAAATCAGATTTGGGCAAGTTGAGTTGGTGGGCATAGACATCTTCCATCAGGATGAATATAAAGTTACATCCCTTACGATGCAGCTGAAACACTACAAAGGCTCAAGTAGGAGCTAAACGACGCATTCCCAGGAGCCTTTCTGCAGGATTTAAAATAAGACACCATTTATGGCATTGATCGATTGGTAAAACTGCTTGCCTGAATGTTTGTGAAAGGTGCAGAAATACTGCAGATGTTGAATCAAAATTCAATCATGGAAATATGGAAAGGAGATTAGGAACTAAAACATATGACATGGGAAAAGGCTGAAGGAACAACATTTGCTTGGCCTAGAGACAGGGAGGTTTGGGGAATCTACTTTAAATTGTCCATTATCTTGATACCTTAAGTTTTTTTTTCTTTTTCTGTTCTGCTTTAGTGTGCAACTCTCAGCTTCATATTAAGTGTTACTGAGTTCTCTTCACAGGGTAGTTAGACACAACAATTCTCTCTAGCACAAGATTCAAGGACAATTGTTCCGAACCTCAGGCCCAAAAACATAAACAACACAAAGAAGACAAGGGCAAGCAAGGATGGAACTTCATAATTTGAAGTTATTAATTGGACAGTTAAACTCAATATGCAAATGGACCATAACTTACGAAAGTGTGAAGCCCCGTGCCCAGGCCCCTTTCCTGCGTCCATCCTGAGGCCCATCCTGGCAGGGCTGCAGCCGGGCTCTTGTACTGCCGGGGGGGGGCCTTTGCAGGCCTTGCAATAAATACCTACTTTATTCTTTAATTTTGTCTAGCCTCTGTTCCAGGTCAAACTGATAAGGCATCAATCTGAATTGAGGCCATAGGGAAAACAGAAAAGCTGAGGAGTAACAGGCACAAGCTGCAGCACAAGAGATTTCAGCTCCATACAAAGAAAAAGCATTCTCACCGCAAAAGCGGTTAAGTGCTGGACCAGGGGGGCAGAGACATTGAGTAATCTCCATCCTAAGAAGATTTTCAAAGACCAGCTAGATAGGACCCAACAACCTGAAGTAACTTCAACACTGACCCCAACCTTAGCAGGAGTTAGGACCAGATGAGTTTAAGGTCTCCTAACCTAAAGTTGCTGGTTTTTTTTTCCACAAGGGGAAACTGAACACTAGTTTTTGTAAGCAGAATTGCACAGCAGCATATGGTATCATCTGTTTCCACCTCTCACTGAACAACTTAAGTGAAACACCTATATTAAAAATTACTTGTAGTATGTAATAGTTGCACTGATGAAATAAGCCTGGCTGGGCAGACACAGGCACTTTCTACAGCATTTGGCTGAGGCTCCTTTTCCTATGCACATGCTTATACTAAGTAAATAAAGCTATTACATGGCACAACAAAAATTTAGAGTAAAGAAAAAAAGTTAAAGGATTTGCTGATATATTAAAAGGAAAGAGCCACTAAACAAATGGATGTTTATGCTTTAAGTGGAAAAGAGGTCTCCTTTCCCAGTTTCCCTTTCTCTGTTTACTGAATGTATTCACAGCAAACTTTAAGAATCGACAGATGTTGGCTTAGTTTCAGTGATAAATTATGAGAAGTGCCTGAGATTTCCTTGAGAGTGATTTATAAGTTGGAACCAAAAGCATCAACCTGAACACACTGTACATCTTGAAAATTAATTACACACCTTGTAGTGTTTCTAGTCATGTTTGGGATTCAAGGACGGGCCAAGATTATCCTGGCAAGTAGCCAGTGCAGGCAGAGGTATGGATAAAGACAATTTCTGCAGAAAGTCCTGTGTATGCCAATTTCTCAAGATGTTTTGCCTCGGAGTAATTAATTTACTATGGCTGTATTTTTATCTGTCAGGCTGATAATGGAGGTCATGTTATAGTAGAGCTCCGAAGCACAGTGCATCTGCTAATGAAGCAGCACACTTTCCCAGGACCCTGTCCTGCCTGCTCTGCCTGTAGCTCTGGAGGAGAAAGCTGTGCCTGCACTGCCCTTGTGAAGGGAAGCTGGGAAGAAACCCAGGTCCGGAGCTTCCTGCAATGCAGTCTTACACATGCAAATAGTCCCCAAGGCAGAATACACTGCTCCACTACTTTTGTGCACTGGCTGGGCCAGCTGACTGCACAAGTAGAACAGCTGCTAATCCAACATAAGGTGGTGTCTAAATATCACATCCTAACCTGAAATATTGGGCAAGTAGTTGTATTTTTAAAAATTTTCAATCACATATTTTTATTTAAAGATAGTAATGCATGTGATCTATCCAAACTATTATAAATTCAAGTATGAAATAAAAAGCTTAAGCTGGTTTAAAATAGTCATCTTAAAAACAACATTCAAGACTATCACTACTAAATGGCAAACTGCAAGCAAAATTGCCACATTTTTGGCAGTTCTGATATGAAAAGAGCACATAGGTTAAAAGTTATTAAAAAAAATCATCAGCGAGCATGATGAGGAATAAGACTATTTCCTATCCTGCAAATAGATTTCTGCAAACAATGACAGGTCTTGAGAGAGCTAAACACAAATATTGTGTGAAAAATGACATCAAAAAACTAAGTATAAAGTAATTATTCCTTGCTGACTTTCTGCCTGTTAACCCACTGTCAAGCCAAAAGGCTGTTCCAAACTTTTTTGGCCAGTCACTTCACTTCTGGTCCAACACGCATTTTTATTTTATTTTAAGGCTTTCAGAAGCTCTTGGCAGCACACAAGATTTTGGGAGCAGGCAACCCTCTCATTCTTCCTCCCAGCATGACAACCACTATTTGCTTTACCTATCAGTTGTCAGTTTTCTTTGTTTACCCATGTCCACAAAACATCTGTCTTCACTTACTGCTTATTCAACCCATTAGTCCCCCAAATTGTAACAGCTCAACTTCTTGAAGGAAAGGTTGTTCTGGGTTTTAGGTGTCAGCTGCCTTTCTTCTACCTTCTAGGATATCTTTAAAAATTCACAACCTTACTGCATCGTGAGGGAAGGCAAAACCTAACACCAACTTTGGCAAAAAGCCTTCTGACCCTCATGTGGCACAAAGGAATTGGGGAGGGATGAAGGGATTTGACTATTGGATTGTTTCACATGTATATTCCCTCTTGTTCATTTCTCATGTTGCTCCATACTCATGACTACTCTGAAGGCAGGATCTCTGAGATGCTCTCCCTGTTTCAGCAATCTTAGTACACACATTTCTCCCTTTCCCTTTTCCAGTGTGGGTAAGAGAAGAGACAAGGGTCATTCATCAGTCAGTTCCACCAGAACCAAGAGTAATTACTCATCAGTCTGCCCATTTTCTAGGTAATGATGCATCTGCAATTGAGTACCTTAAGATACCTGGCTGCAACAAATGCCCTCCTGGATGCCAGATCAGATGGCTGGCATAGGAAAGCCAGCAAGACACATTAATTCTGCGTGTCCTTGAGCCCCACTCAAAGTACTCTTCCTAAAGACTGAGACTGTATCTTTACATATCCTTCACTGAGCATGATTTATATCACCACACCAAACCAAACAAGGTGTATCTTCTCAGGTGGAGCCTGCAGAGGCTGTCTTCTCAACTCAGGAGAGAAGGCACATTAATCAGCTAGCATCTTTGTGTCTGGCAGAATACTCGTTTTTTTCAAAATACAACTGCCAAGAAAGTTTAAAAACCTAAGTGTTACCATGTTCCTGGACAAACACTAAGCACCACAAATGCAATAATGCAGCTCTGCAGCTCATATACTGAAACCAAAGGATATACTTCAGGTGCTCCTTCTTTCCTGAGGAGGTTTTTTCCTTCTCTGAACTGCTTTTTCCAACCTTGTTTGCCCACTGTGCAAATAAAGTGCAAGAGGAACCAAATTCACTCATGGGAAGAAAGCTGCATCAAGGTTCAATGCATCATGATCCCAAGCAAGCATTTAAAGAAAAAAAAGTAATGTATGGCACTTGTGCCTCAAGGATAGGGAGGAGTTTCCATTCAGTAAGGCTTCTCATGTGGCTATCTAGAAATGCTACTTAATAATAATAACAGCAACAAAATAATAATAGAAAAAAAGGAAACTCCTTCATCTGCTGGTACCAAATAAAAAAACATTCAATATAAACATGTTGAGACTGGAGGCTTTATCCCATTTCTGCAAAGCTCTGCGCATAGAGGCATTCTCAGCCAAGAGGCAGGTAAGCCTCAGCCTCCACCCACTCTCCTGTGTTGCTGCACCCCCAGTCCTGCAGCTTTCACAGTCTTTGCCTGAAAGTTCAGTAGAAAAGCAATTCTCAGACTGAGGGACATGAGAAGTGAGAGAAAAGGTTTCTTTCTTTGTAGAGGAGAAGTGTGGGCTGGAGGGATGAAGACACTCAAATTGTCACCACAGCTGTCCCTGGCATCCCTCATCTGCTCCCGCCACACCGGGAAACTGCAAATTGCCTCCCTAAAACTGCCTCTTCCCTTTCCATCCCTGCAGGCCTGGAGCAGAGCAGGCCACACACATCTAACTGTGCTGCCCCTCCTCCAGTGAGAACTTGGCTAAACTATTATAAAAATCCAGGAAAATCCCATCATCACAAAAGCATATGGCCCCCATTGAGCTGGATGTGAAAAATCAACAACCAATCTTACCAGGCAAGCAACGGGAAACATTGGAGGGCAAAACTACAAAGGCAACAGGGGCGGGGGGGGAAGCAAAATAAAAAATCCACAACTGAAGGAAAAACCAAGCTTTGCCAATCTCTGGGAATGACAAGCAGGAAAAATGCAGTGGTGAGAATAATGGTGGGAGGTTGCTGAGATATCTATCCCAAAGGGCTCTAGCAAAACATTATCAGGAATGAGTCTTGTCTTAACCACGCAACCCATCTGTTTGTATTCAGATGAGTATTTGCAGTTAACATGCTCACCAGCCAAGGATGACCTACTTGGTGCTTCACCTGTACAGCAAAGGACCATGGTGGAGAACTGATGCTGCCACTCTCATGGCAAGTAAGAAGTGACGAAATGGCACATTAGCCTCCATCACTTTGGGACGCTATCATTCCCACAGCAGTCTCCAGAGCTAGCTGCACATCTGGTTCTGTTATAACAGCTGGCAGATTAGAAAAGAAACTAAAAACAAGACAACCCTATTTCCTCATAACAACTGCATCTGAATGCAAAGCCAAATGAGTACCAAATTTCATATTTCGATTTAGTGATGCCAGCCTAGACTAAGCCTTTATTATGTGCAGTGGTTTGCCTGCACAGCCTTAAGTGCAAAGGTAACTCAGTCATAGCTTGCCACCCCCAAGGACACCCACTTGCAGTGAAGACACAATCAAAGCCTTTTCACTGTACAAGGCTTCTTTTTTACGAAGAGCTTGCTTAAATATGTAAGCAATTTCATAGACAGAAAATCTGAGTAATTTTTGAAAGGTCATCTTTTCCAAACGGGTGCTTCAAACTTTTGCTCTCATTATGCTGTAATTGGTATTTTCTTTAAGTCATATGAATTAAGGAACTGAAACTAAGGTCACAAGTAACAACACCATTTACTCTTTTAATCTGCTAACATATTATGCAAATGTCCTGTTATAAACAAAGCATTCTCACCTTGTTTGTGTACTTGTGCAACACCCACAGCTATACATATTGCAATAAAAAGGAGGGCTTTCCTAAAAGGGAAAGAAAGGAAAAAAAATGTGAGAACTCCAAGGAATGAGAAACCTGATTCACGATGCAAATGGCAGGATACCACTGACTTCAGCAAGTCCTCAATCAAAGCCATCACACTGTACAACTTTCCACTGATTCTGAGAAGGCGTCTCACACGAAGATCAAGGTTGTGTATGCCCTCGTATATAGCACACATATTTTACACTGGCTTTTATTAATAGAATGACTGCATCTGCTTTATATTTTCTTGCAGTAGCTTTCAAATAAGAATGCTGCTATGTAGTAAATTTCTTCCTGGAAGGAAAAAAAGTTACTGTGAAGAAACCATAAAATAAATAACTAGTTAATTCCTGTAGAGATGATTAGCTACTTTAGATCTCCTATCACTAGACCACACCATCTTACCATAAACGAAAATGTTGTGTCAAATTTTTGTTCTTCTATTATAAAATTTTATCATGCTACAAGCAAGTTATGCTCTTCACAAAGTAAAAAAAAATTCTATCACATTCCAACTTAAAACTCCATGCTCAGGTAGAAAAGTGTGATACTGAAAGCTATCATAGGCTCACTGTCCTGGTTTCAGCCAGAGACATAATTTTCTTCTTAGTAGCTGGTGGAGTGTTGTGTTTTGGATTTAGCATGAAAATAATGTTGATAGCACACTGATGTTTCAGTTGTTCCAGCAAACACATATAAGACTGATCTAGATTATGTGCTCAAAATTTGCTTTAGGAGTGTTGAATGTTGTACAGACTACATTTTTACTGTGATTAAGATCAGATTGTCTGCTGTTTCTTAATTATCATATTAGCTAGATTAACATCTAATCACTCTCTTATCAGTGATTGGATCTTTTAATGAATGAGAAATAGATTTTCTTTTAATGTTGCACAACCAGGCACAGGTGTATGTAACAATTATAGTAACCTTTATCTGCTCAGTTCTATGAAGAAATATATCAAAAATATTGGAAATAATAGTTCTGATACTAACTACTCAATGCACACTCAAGCCCCAGCTCGTTAATGCGTGTAACCTCAGCAATTTCTCATAATATGGAATTCTAGAGTGACTAAAAATGTTTCCTGGACCAAGTCAGAGAGCACTTGAGTATCTGGAATCAAGTGTATTTGAAAGCAACATAGTTGCAACTAAGCACCTATAACTTCATGTCACCTAATAAGTCAGATTTTCACATTAAAAAAAAAAAAGTAGAAAGAAAACACTAACACTTTATACAGGAACATATGATTTAAACAGAAAGAAAAGATATATAAGTACATACGCATACACACATACATAGCAATATTTAGTGAAAAGTCTTACTAATTCTTTAAAGGGTTTGGAATTCAAACATTTCAGAAACATCCAAGTACATGAAAACCACAGAGCAATAACCTGGTTTTGTCAAGTGGATTTGTATATTGTGAGAGCTTGAATTTTGGCAAACAGAACAAATCAATAACGTAAGGAACAGTAAGGCACAATACTCATCACTGCCACTGTAAAATGGTGGAGACATCATGTCTTTGAGAAGAAAATGCACAGAATGTACTGGACATTCAAAAATATGCATCAGTGCTTCAGCTCTGATCACAGAGGGCGGGAAAGGTGGAAACTACGCCTTACACATCCCAACGAGCTTGTACGGGCATGTTCTTTAATTAACCACCACTACAGACCCTAGCTATTCCTCCCTTCAAGCTTTCTCCTGCCACAGCCATGAAATGTCTACTGGAGAAGTTCTGCCACTCCTAAAAAAGACCTAACACTGACTATTGTCCAAACAGCTCATCCACTACAGGACACTCACTCCAATTTTTTCAGAGTTCTAAAGACCAGAATTCAAGCTCAAAGTTTCTGCATCACACAAAGCATCATCTTTTGATCAAATGAGAAGCTCAGTGACAGGAGACAGCTGTGCCAGAAAGAACGTCCATGCATTGCACTGTATCAGCTAAAACTCAGGACAGCCCTTCATTTGACTTTCAAAGGTGCAAAATGGATTTGCAAATAAAAATCACATAAAACATTTTAGCTAGTTACAAAACAAGGATGCTCAAAGAACCCCAGAGCCCAAAATTCAAAGATGACGACTCTAACAATAACAACAGCCTCTTCTACTACACCAGCCAGGTACAAAGCTGTGTGTCAGGTACCTGCCTCTGTTGCCTCCCAGCAAACATTGTAGGAAAGCAAGAAATTCCAAAATGTTCCCAGGGTTGTAAATTACACAGATGTAACTGGATATACAGAAACATTTAGTAAGAAGTAAAGACAAACGTCTGGCTTAGCCAGTGCTCTCCAGCTTATGTCAACAACAGATGAGTTATCAACTAAGAGAAAAAACAGGGACCAGAGACAACCATAGTGCTGGGGGTCCTCTATGCGTGAGAAAAGTGAGACTTCCTTCTATCTTTTTTCAAAAGTAAAATTTTTTGTAAATGAAACCATGTGCAACCTAATCCATGCAAACCCTCCCTCTTGGTCGAGATCACTACTCTGTACATTTGCAGAACAGTCAGTTCTCAGTCTTCACTCTCACACCAGAACAGCCACTAAGACACCAGGCTCCCTGCTGCATAACATGTATGTGGCTTGACCCATCATCTGCCACAGATGAAGAGAGCTTGGCTCCTTGTCTCAGCTAAGTCCACAGATCTTGGAGATGTTGGGACACGCCAACAGAAAAATGCAGAAATCACGTGGCATGGAAGACTTCAGCTGACCCAAATGCTGGCTATTTTTTCCCCATTTAACATCACATCTGAAGCTGTCCCAATACCTAGGCTTTAGGGCATAGGCAAGGGGTATCTCTTAAACCTCCTCCCCTTCTCTTACCTTTTCATCCACTCCATTTTACAAGCAAGCATAAGCTGAGGGCCGCTGTTGAATCATTTTGAAGGAAGGCACTACCAAATGTGATTGAGCCATTCTACCACTAAAAACTGAGTTTCTTTCTGGTAATTTTGGACATCTTGTAGCCATTTGCCTCCTCCTATAGAGTGGACAGCAACTATCCATGGGGGTTTTTTTTGCATTGGGGTGATGGATGGATGAGAAAACTGATAAGCTTCAAACAAGTTGTGGCAAGCTACAATGAAAAATTCCACCCTCTGAAGACTACACAGCAGTGTATAGAGCTCAGGCTTGGTCAGTGCACAGCAGCATCCTCTTCAATCCAGCCTAGTTTCCTAAATCTCAAGTTTAAAGGAAGAAATACCACTGGGTGGCTGATAGAGAAGACAAGAAACCCTGTATGACAGCCACAGGTGCATTCAGTCCTGAACTCCTCAGGGATGATGGTTTAAACATCAGCACCTGCCCCACATACATTCCTTCACTGGGTCTGTCTGGGGACTGCTGAGGAGAATGGCACAGTTTGGGTCCATCAAGCTTGAGAAGGGCTTTGGAAAGGTCACAGCACCTTGTGGACAGAGATGCCCTGGAATCCTCAAAGACCTCAAGCTGTTATAAACCTTATCTTTCAAGACATAAAAAGACATATAACTTTCTTTGCTGCTATAATGAAATTAGCCAACAGGTCCAGTGCTAGTTCCCAAATTTTAAAAGACCTACTAGCAACACAGTTTGAGGGGACACAACAGCCTGTAAATCCTCTCTGGTGTGACAGTCACATGCCCTTTGGTCACAGACGGCAACATGAAATTAGCCGGAAAGGGGGAAGCTCCCCAATCCTTTGACAAATTTCACAATTTGAATGAATGGGAAAAGGGAGAAACACGAGATGAGGTGAGAGGTAGAGGAGCAGTGGCCTAAGAAGAGTTCTACAACGGGGCTGGGGCTCAGAGAAAAACTCCCTGCCTGGTGGCCCAGACATTCTTTGGACGGCATCTGGCTTAAAATGAGAAACTACCACATCCAGAACAGTCAACTCTGTTAATATTTCACAAAGAAAAAAAAATTGAAAAGATGTGATTTTAGAACAACTGTATGAGTAAATCTCTGATTGCTTACTCTAGTTCTCTTCTCCAGATCACATACACCGTGTTTTTCTGTATTAAGGCAAAAGTATACAGCTTGAATTCCTATTCATGTAAAACACTCTTCTATCACATGGTTTGTCTCTGTATACTTTGTAGATCATTCTTCAAACATACTACAACTTGGTGCTTGCAAGAAACAAGGGTGACATAAGGCTATTCATATTTTAAATATTCTGTCAATAAATGGCGTGAGAGATTTAGAAGTCATGCAGCTGTTTTATTTATTTAACCTGCAGAAACACCCCTATACAGGCCTGACCTAATACCATTTCAACAAAAAGGTGGCTGAAGTTGCAAGGGATTTACTGGTTTGACATACGCTAAGGAAACTTGATCCTTTGAAAGGAATTCTGGTTTCTTAATACAGGCAAGTGACCAGGTTGCTTGCTCTCTATAGAAGCAAATTAGGTAAACATTATAGAAACATATAGATACATATTCTGAAGCTATCTCAGATTTTGAACTTGAGTAAACTGCACCTCTGCTACTGTACCTCTTTCCTGTAATGTGATTTATGTTTCTCCATCAGCAATACCCCTTTACACATTTCAAATAAAACCATTTTTTTAAAATTTCACTCAGACAATTCCTGAAGAAGTCCCAAAGACACAGCCATTAAACACAGATTTCCTGGGAAGGCTACCTTCAGGCAGCCCTTAACTACTCACAAGCGTACAAGTACACCCACATTATCCACCAGGCACACTTCAGCAGCGTAATCCTCACTACAACACTAAACAAATTCTTCTGTCCCGCTCAGAGTGCTCAGTAAACTTAAGACACAGCCAGAACAAAATCAGCCCTTTACAAAGGGAGACACATACTAGTAACCTCCCTAACATCGTTACAACTATCATAAACTCACAGTCATCTTACCGAGGCTGCTTTTACGTAAACTGTAAAGAGCAGAGCTCTACCTTTGCATCACAGGGCAGGATGCATTAGAAATACCTCAGCCAATTACAAAAACGTGGCGACAGAGCAGCTTATCTGGCTATCATCGTTATTAAGACAGTAGTCTTGGCTCTTTGGAGTAAATTCTACCATCTTTTGTGTTTGCTTGTTTGCCGCGTTTTACTAGCCAGGTACCGAAGGGGCGCACGAGCTGCCAGGTTACTGCGGGCACTGCGGCACACTGTGCCCCGGGATCCCCGCTCCCCCTCGGGGGCCGGGGGGCACTGGCTCTCGGACCAGGCTGTCCCCGCTCCCCGGGGACACCAGAGCCAGGCTGCCTGGTGTGGGCTCGGGCGGGGGAAAGAGGACACGAGGGTGCTGGAACGGATGGGGCACATCCAGAAGGACACCGGGGGTGCGGAGGAGAGAGACAGGAACAGCCAGCGGTACAGGCGGTCTCCGTCCGGGCAGTCAGCATCCCGCCGGGGGCACCGGGGACGCCGAGGGGTTACGGCTGGCGCTCGGAAGGCAGGGCTGGGTCCCCTGGCCTCGGTGGGAGCCGAGCCGCAGCCCCATCCCCTGCCCGACCCCGCGGCGGGGTGGCGGTGCCGTGCGCCCCGTCTCGCCGCGCCGGCTCCCGCTTACGTTTGTGCCGCGGGAGAGATGCGTCCTCGCCTTGTCCTCTCGGCTCCCAAATGCATTTGTATGCATTTGCCCGGGCAGCGGAGATCCGAGGGAAAGCCGAGCGCCGCGCCGCCGCAGGGTCAGCTCCTGTCCATGAGAGCCCGCCGGCCCCGAGGTCTCCGCCGAGCTCCGCGCAAGCCCGAGGGCGGCCCGGCCCGCGTACAGCCCGCGGGGGCGGGCGCGGCGGGTGGGGGGG